>JANHGO010001066.1:0-36199 GCA_024606505.1 Aquila spilogaster
TTTTTTTTTTTTAATGTTCCTGGGAAATACACTTGCACATAATATACAGTGAAGTTCCTAGTAGGTTTATTTTCTAGAATGTCACTAATTAAGTAGTCAAACTGTACGTTTTGTTGTTTTTTTGGTTGCTTTCTAAAAATGAGCATAAAGCTGCATGTTTTGCCATGTCATCCAGGAGATCTTCATTATCTTCTGGCTCTCATGGATGACAGGTGTGAAAACCATGAAGTTCACAAGCACTTTGACAGAATTCTTTTTTCCAGGCATATACCTAGTAAAAAGCTATGCATTAAAGAGTTGGAATTTTTAGGATACTTATTTAATTTTTTCACCCATAATCAGCCCTGTAATAATGCCTGAGTGCCCATGTGTCTCAGAACAGATGTAATCATCGGAAGATGCAGGTTGAAAGGCACCATAGGAAGTGACCTGGTGCAGTGTCCTGCTCAAAGCACATCCATTTTAAAATTTGGGAAATAAAGGTTCAGGCTTTAGGAAATTTTTTTATTTGACTTCGTTGAGTCTAGCTCCTCTTTCCTGTAACTTCAAGATAATCTTTTCTGAGTGATGAAAAAGAGAATGAATAAACATCTTTAATACCCCTTTAAAACTAATTATGACACTAGTTGTTAGCACAGGATACTGAGATGATAAGAAGCATATTTGTTTGCAGAAGTGTCTTGTAAAATTGTTCATCATTCTTGTATTTTGTTGTACACACGTACGATCTTATGTACTTAAGAGAATTTTTTGCATGTTTTCAGATGGGCGAGTCGAGCTGCAGTATTAACAGACTTAGAGAAGGAAGTAGGCAACAAATCTAGAATCTAAATTCAATGGTTATGATAAGTATCTTGGTCACTCTTGCTTCAGGTTTGATTTTCCATTGGAGTGGGAGGTGACTTTTTGTCCTGTTTGACAAAAAGAGACTGAAAGTGTGCAAAAACCTTTGCGTGGAGACATTATTAAATATTTGTCGTTGTAATGAGGGGAATTCCTAATCCCTCTTCAGTGGGGACTGTTGAATCTGTAAAAGTCATGTTCTCTGGAGTACAAAGGAATGTAAGGCCCAGGTATTTGACATTCTCCTGCCTCTTTACAATAACACGATGTTTACAGAAGTGCGGGAGAAATAAGAAGGTGAATATGATCTTCAGTTTCATATGGCTATATACACCCTCTTTAGAACAAACTCGGCTAGTGTTTTGAAGTGCTATGGAAGTGAAGTTTGCTGTTTATTCTGTTTGAACCTTGATGGAAATGAGGAGATTATCGGCTTCACTTCAGATGCTGAATTAAAGAGGAAGGTTGGAATGTACTAAACCTTGAACAATATCGAAGTGATTTAGAGACAAGTTTATTGTAGTGCAAAATCTTCATTAGCAGGAGAATATGAGTATCATAAGAGCTCTGGAAAAGTATCTGCAAGAGAGTTGGTAACATGGAAAGATATCCTTCGCTTTGACCACTAAGTGAAACAGTCCATCCCATCTCATCTGTTCTTAATGATATCAATGAATATGAATGAAAATCTTTGTGAGGCTCTGTATCCAAATGTTCAACAGCTCAAGAAATGATAAATGCTGCTTCTCAGACACTCGACCACAGTAGTACTGCAGTGCTCTGATTATCGCTTACAGACTACAAACTTGTAAGTATGTGAAAACATTTTATCATGGTCTCTGGCGTTTCAAGTGCTTCATACTAAGGTGTGCTGGAATTACTGTAGTTGGAGGTGTAGAGGAGAGACAGTTGGGTTGCCATGTGTGGAAAATGAGAATCTAGTGAAGAATGTGGACAATGGAATTTTGTTTTTTGAGAAGGGGTAGATCCATAGTATTTAACAGCCTGGCAGTAATGTAGTTTTCTGGAGGGTGGAAGGTGTGGGTTCAGGCTCTTCTGTTGTGTTTGGAGCAGTGCCATGGACTCATCCAGGGAGGTGTCCTGACCATCGCATTCCTGACATACTCAAGGTGCTGCACAGGGCAGATCTTTAAAGTAATAGTGTCAGGCTAAACGTCCCAATCTTGTATTACATACTGAAGAATTTTAGTACTGAAATGCAAATTAGCTTTGAAAGCTGATTATTTGCATTTTCTATATCATCTTGCATTATACCTGTGGACCTTTATGTCTCTCTCTACCGCTCTATTGGAAGTTTCTGCTAGATTAAAGTAGAAGATGGGGGCTTTTTTTTTTTTAACTATTTTTTTAAATCTTGAAGTACAAGAATGAGATACGAACTTTACAGCATAAATTCTTTCCTTTTTCACATCTCTTCATTCTGTCATTTTGCACAAATACTATACAAGGTGCATAGTGTTCCAACTTCTCAAACTCAGATGAGTGCAAATGAAGCTCAGTAACTCAGTAACTGAGCTGTTTAGTATGATAAGGAAATTTGAATTCCTTGCTTTACTTTTCAAAGTTTAAATTTATCATCAGTTTTGGTGCTTAGAGTACTGGTCTTGGAGAAAGTGGTCTGACAGCTCCACTACAAACTGCAATTATCTCTAAGAATTGAGATTTTATCTACAGAACAGAGGAAAATACATTTTAGTTGACCTGCAGTTCAACTACAAGCGATCAAACGCAGAGCAGATCCTGGGATCTGAGTAGTGAAAGGTCATTTTCTAAAAAGAGTGGTGCCACGCAGGGAATTAATAGCATTGCATTGTAGGCAGAAGGAAGCCCAGCTCTGCTGGTGTTCTGGGCAGCTACATCTGCGGAGGTCAGCTGCAATCAAAGATGATGTCCCCAGCAGGCAGCGGTGTAGAAGTTAGCAGAGCCTTTACACTCATTTGTATTTTCATCAGTTATGCATCAGAGTCCACACTTACTCCCAAAGCAAGTCAGCAAAAAGGAGGGGAAGCAGCCTGGACTGGTGGCAGCACAGCTGGGAGAACAGGAGTCAGGGCCTGGGCAGTGATTGCAGCTCAGGCTTGCGTAGAGGCTCTTCCTACTGCGGGGACTGACTGGAGGGTGAGTGTCAGACAGCAAGGAGTAAAGTTTCCTTCCTTCGAGTGAAGCGTAAGGATAAACATGTGGAAGTGATGGTGGGGTTAAAACTCCATTTAAACAGACGTGATTGACCAGCTGTATCTGGAAACCCTTCGTGAGTTCTCTGCATTACTTGCAAAAGTAACATCTTTTCTGGTGTCACAGAAGGGAGCAACTTGAAACATCCAAAAGGGTTTGAGAATCAAGGAAGGAAATGAACAGGCATCACTCCTACCCTTTGGGTGGGTGGCTGTGTTTTAATAATGTTGTTAACTTCTTACTAAATGATCTCAAAATGTTGTGAAATATGTATTATCCAATTGCCATATCCTTCATCCGTTTCCTCCAGTAATGTATCTCCCCTGAAAAAAGAAACCCAGATTTTCCAACTGCCGAACTTTCTCTGCATTGTTTGTGCTCTTAAAGGAAAAGCCAAAGCTAAACCTCAGTCGCTTAAGTACTTCCGATAGTGAGAAAATAGCTATTGCGCAATAAAAACCTCTAGTTCCTCTGCCTTTCTGGTTCACTGTTAAGTAGTGCCATTGACAGTGACAGTCACATATGTTGGCTTTTCCTGTCTTGTGTTTCTCTTTTAAAAAAAGTTGCACTATTAATACAAAATGAAGTTTTATTCACATACCTGTACGTTATCTGCTAACTCGTCCATAATTTATTGGAAAAATATGTTATAGAATTGAAATAAAGTAAATGAAGTGTCTCTAGGAATTCTTTCCCTCGTTGTCATTTTATGTACCTCTAATATAGGCACAGAAAACTGGAGCGAAATAAATGGTAGCCATGTTTTCTGGCCATCATTATGAGGAAACAGCATAGGCAGTACTGAGTTTTCATCCCGGAATGATTTTCTTGCCTGGTATCTCCAGGAACGTAGCTCTGGGCAACCTTCTGATCAGGGAGTTTGCTGCTGATCCGTGCGGCCCGCTGGGCACGGCTGGTTATGCAGCATGCATTTCAATGGGAACATTTGCATGTTTTCCTAGCCAAACCTCTCCAGGCACCTGACTTGGAGATCAAAAGTAGTATCTGCTTAACTCTGATATCCTCATGAGCAGGACTTCGTGATGTACTTGCAGGAGGACGAACCCAGTGATCATGTTGTGCTGTTTTGTTTGCCCAGAGATGTTTATTCAGATGCAGTCTTCTCACTCTGTTTTAGAAAAGCCCAACTTCACTGAGGAAGAGCTCCTTTTCTATCTGCTTTGTAATTTTGGCAGAACGGATCAATCGGGCAACTTCAGCGGGAGTCAACTATTTGTTGGCTGCTGGTACTTTTCAGGCAGATAGATGAACACAGAAGGCCAAGAAACCAGACTGTACTGCAAATTTATTGCAAGCTTCTGCAAACTTCCTTCCAACTCAAAATCACTTCATTTAGACGTTTTTCATTTTTTTTTCCGACTACCCTTTGGACTGAATGTTCTCATCTCTTTACGTTCTATTTTCTGGGCATTCATCATAGTTGGAAACTTTGAAACCCATTGTTTTTCATGTAATGAAAATTACACGCGGAGTAATTCCCGTATTTCAGAGCTTCTGTAATAATGTTGGTAGTTGGCAATACTGTGTGTTTAAAATCAGCTTCTCCAAATATCTGTACCAGCTAATTATTGAAGTATTAAATTGTTGCTTTGTTTTGCTAGGCTTCTTTAGTTAAATTTGTGTGCAGCTTGATTGGATTTCACCCAAGCAGTCATTAGAGCTTGATTATGTTTAATATTGATTGTGAACTGCTTGTCATGGTCTGCTGCAAAAAAGATGTGCCTTCTAGGATCCCATTGTTAAGGGGGAAAAGAGGTTTAGACAAAAAGCAGTCATGTACTTCATGTGTTTCTTCATGCTGCTTTCCAGTACTAAATTTTCTTTAGCTTTTTGAAGGATTGTATGTGTATATTAAACTCTAGGGGCCTTTGAAAATGTACATGTAAGCAGGGTAGCAGAAGTTGAATTGAAAAATGTAGATTAAAATGCAAGTAAAAACTTTGCAGGTGCTTACTACAGTTACAACAGAGCCAAACCAGAACTCCTGAAGTTACCTTGCTCATTTAACTGAGATCTTCCAGATCCCTTGCCTTGGTGTTTGCTGCCATGATAGCTGAACCAGCTGCTTGTGATGCTGAAACAGAGAAGGGGAACATGTCCATAGATGCATTTGTGACTGCCTTTGAGCTGTGGAAGTCTGACATGATGAGGTGTGTCAAGTCTCGGCAACGCTGAGGAGCAGAGGACGTGATCAGGGGGACTGTCCCATTCAAAGGGTGGCTGAACCTGGGGTGGCTGAGCTTGTTACCAGTGCTGTTGACGCACTCACGTGTCAAAATTCAAAAGTCCTCAATGCCATATGTCAGGGAGGATAGTTCGCTGAAAAAATTACTTGCATGTAGTATCCATCGCTGAAGAAGAGTTTTCTCTGTGTACATAATGTATCTCTACTTTCGCTTCCATTGGATATTTTTGTCAGTCCCATTTCATTGTGTTGTATTGCATGCACATCCATCCAAGAGCTTCAAGATCTCCTGTATGTGCCTTTATGACTACGATGATAATGGTTTCAGCTGGTAATAAAACCAGTGATGTGATTCACGCAATTGATCTTCATGATCATTCTAAGATACATGCTAGCCAGCCTTTCTAGCAGGATTTCATCAATTTAGTATTCTCACTAAAGTGTGAGTTTTGGATGAAATTACTCTGAGATTTGTTTTTTTTCAGTAGTACCTAAATCACAGTGAATATTAATCTCGTGAATAAATCAGAGTGCTTTTTCTGTTCTTTACTAATGATCTTCTGCATTGGGTAGTGATTTTTGCACAACTTGGTATAATGCCAGATATGTGTGTTTGTGGTATCTCAGCCTGTTTTGCTGTACTTGATCCTGTGAGAGCAGAACGGTATTTACTAGTGATTGAACAAGCAAGAATGCAAATAAAGGCTACTTCTCAGGAATATGTTTCTTTCTGCTTGGTGGGTTTTTTTTGTAGCAATAAGTCAACCTATAGACTTCTTCCTTGATCTTGTGTCTCTAAAATTTAAAAGATGCACCTTTTCTTCTGAAGGATACAGCAGGATTTTCATTCGGAGAGGAATTTTTAGCCGTTTGGATTTTTAGCCAGTGTTATTGTCCCTTTTTCTTTTTTAACATAGGCTTGTGGTGGTGTTCCCAGGAAAAGAAATTCTAGTGAGAACTAAACACAGGTTGAATTGTTTGCACAATTAATGGTGGTAATGTTAAGCTTTCCCACTACCTGATTTTGGAGTCGGTATTATTTTAGGTAATCACTGTTTTCAAAAGGAGGTCGAAGAGTAGATTTTGCTTATGTCTTAATACATATATGCACACACGAGTAATATATGTGTATGTATATACACGTAAATAAGTTTACAGTTTTTCTAGAAAATTCTCTTTTCAAAGCAATGAGGAAGATTTGTCTCCATCCATAGAAGTGTCTTTAAAACTTTGTTTCACTGGTAGTCAAGACAAAGGGCTGAATTATTTCATCTGTGTGACCAAAGTTGCCAATGGACAGTGATCTCATTACCAGGCAGATTTCAATGAATTCTTCTAATGTGACACATAGGAAAAATGTGTCCTTAATCTACAACGAGTGCTGGGTGCTGGTTCTTGAGGAGCTGTATTCAGCAGTCACTGCTGCTCTATCTGCTAGCTACCACTGTGAATGGACATCTTGTTCTCAGCTCTTCAGTTCCCTTAAAAAATGGAGTGTAATTTCAAAACACTCTTAAACAGCAGGCAATATTCAGTAGGGGTAATTTCTTTGTGGTTTGTGTTAACTGTGGCACAAAAAAAATTCCTGTTGAAATGCCATCTGTGCTGAGAAAACGGAAAAAGTCAGTGGGTACGTGGTTTTTAACTTGTGTATCTGTGAGACGTGTAAGAATGGGTTACCATGTATGTGGTTGTGTAGAAGCTTATTGTAGCTACATTTTTATTTAAGTGCTATAAAGTTAAAATATTCTGGCTTACACAGTGATCTTCAGTATTGTATCATTCTGGTCAGGAAGGACATGGAGCTTGCCCTTCTGACAGAAGTTCTAACACTGATCATTATTTTTCAAATATTTTTAGAAATTTCTTTTTAACTCCTCTAGCATCATCTCCATGATAACATTAATTTTACACATTAAAAAAGTAAAAATTGTGACTTATCTGTATTTATGGTAATGTGCTTGCATTATGTACAAGGGATTTTTGGTACTTTGTTCATATTCCTGTGATGACTACTCTATTGTACAGCTTATTTAACCCTACTGATTTTATTCCATACATAAAGTATATCATTGGTTTGCACAGTTGAAAGGCTATTTTTAAGGTCATTTTTATTAATTTCTGTAACAAAGATTTTTCTGATCTCTTTCATATAGAGATTTTATATGCATCTGGTACCTGTTTTGACTGCTACTACTAGCACTTAACCTAGATACTGATATTTCAACATTATTAGGATATATACATATGTATATATGTATGTCTCCAATGGAGACTGGCTGAGAGAGTTGGGGCTCTTAAGCCTAGAGAAGAGAAGGCTCCCAGGGGAGCTTTCAGACCTTCCAGTACCTGAAGGGGGCCTACATGAAAGGAGGGACTTTTTATAAGGGCGTGTAGCAACAGGACAAGAGGAAGTGGTTTTAAGCTGGAAGAGAGTGGATTTAGACAAGGTATTAGGAAGAAATTCTTTACTGTGAGTATGATGAGACACTGGAACAGGTTGCCCAGTGAGGTTGGAGATGCCCCATCCCTGGAAGCATTCAAGGCCAGGCTGGATGGGGCTTTGAGCAACCTGATCTAGAAGGAGGTGTCCCTGCCTATAGCAGAGGTTGGAACTAGATGATCTTAGTGGTCCCTTCCAACCCAAACCTTACTATGATTCTGTGATTTTATTTGAAGCAGAACCGCATCTTTCTGTGGCTTCAGCAGTCTGCTGAATGTAAACTGACTACATCCAACTCATCCCTTATACTCCGTGATAGTTTTGGAAAAATGTAAGAGCAGAAGAGTTGTTAGATACACAAGGTCTGCATGAAGCAGCTGTGATTTTGGTTAGTTGCTAGTCTTTCCAAGTAGTGTATTCTTTGGCCTAGTGGTAACAACGGTGCTTGATGGTGATGCACTGCACAGAACGTGCAGGTAGAAGGTAGAAAGAAGAAGCTTAGGGTGAAACATGAACTTATGTTTTGACTGATCTCAGGGAAAAGTACAATCCTGTAGCTCTTTGCTGCTCCACCATACAGTGAAAGTGGGTGAAATGAGCTGAGACATCTTGCTCGAAGCATTCCCAAGTAAATGTATGTTTGCACTTTCCATAGAACTGACGGTTAGAAAAATAACTCATGTTGGGATAAAACATTCACTGTTGGTGACTGTGTGTGAAATCGTTTGTTTGATAACCACATCTTCTAAACAGCTCCTTAGGGAGCTGAAGTAAAAAGTGTAGAATAGCACTGCCAGAAAACAGTGGCAGAGTGTTTCTTTTTTTATTTATACATCATCATATGCTGGATGTCTGGCAGTTGCACTTGCTTCTATCAAGGAGCGTAGCAGACATTCAGTTGTAGCTGTGCTCCTGACCTTTGTTATCCACCAGCAGCAGAGGTAGCGTCAGTGTGGTTCACTGAGCTGTTTCCAATGTGATTTTATCTGGAACATTCAGAAGGAGTCATTTCCTTGAGCGCTGGTAAACATCCAGCTGGTGGTGGTAGCCTGCTCATACCTCTGCCTCTTACCATACACTTCATCTTCAGGGGTGTCAGACTCATTGTGTTTATGCAGTGTTTCAGTGGACCCAAGCGGCTGTCATTTACTATTTGTAGTGAAATAAAACCTGTGTTCAGGCAGTGCTTTCCCATAAAAAAAATCAGTTTGAATACTTTATAGCTTTTACTTAATTTTATATACAAAGGATATTCTTTATCTTGTTGCCTTTGCTCAAATTTAAGCTCCTTGCTTTGTCTGCTTGCTTCTTCCTCCTTAAAATCTTAATTTATAGAATCATAAAATCACAGAGCATCCCAAGTTGAAGGGAGCAGCAAGGGTGATTGAATCCAGCTCTTGGCTCTATACAGCACCAGCCAAAATCCAAACCCTCTGTCTGAGAGCTCTGTCCAAACGCTCCCTGAACTCCAGCAGCTCACGGCTGTGCCCACTGCCTAGTGCAGCCTGTTCCATGCCCACCACCCTCTTGTGCAGCACCTGTCCCTAACCCCTACCTGACCCTCCGCTCCTTATGAGGACCTGCAGCCACCATCAGGCTTCCCCTCAGCTCCTCTGCTCTGCGCTGAGCACCCAGGGACCTCAGCCACTCCTCATACACCTTGTCCTCCAGACCTTTCACCATCTTTGTAGCCCTCCTTTTTTGTGGTGTGTATTTTGTGATGCTGTTAAGTATGACAAAGGAAGATATATTACTAACTCTTGCCAGTCCCTGGTGCAAATATATGCAGCATTTTTTTTTTTTTCATTTTATTGTGTTTTGATCTTAGTAAGAAGATTGGAGAGAAGATCGATGTTTATGTGTAGTACTGGTCTTACAAAAATAAACCAGTGATGTACCATACTTTTATCATTAACGTTAAAGCAGTACAAAAACAAGCTTTCAATTATGGTTCAAATTAAGACATAATGTGTGACATTAATAAACATGTATTGGTCCTACAGATAGATTTGAATTACATTATGCAGCAAATGTTGTTAGTAATCTGTTTTTTTCTCTTTTCCTTGTTTCCTTTCTTTAGCAACCTGTTGTGCAGACATACAAACTGTTCTCAGTATTAATTAAGTTTGCCTGTCACTGTTACAGCAGAGGAACTGGAGAGGTGGCTTATGTACACTGCAGAGCTGCACTGACAAGCTAGGGAAGGATGTACCTGCTTTGAAACATCTCTGAAAAGGCAGTGGTTGTCCTCTGTGCTGACACTGCCTTGCACTACGGGGACTTCTTGATGTGTGAGAGGGAGTTGTTGGTCTCAGTGTGTCTGTGACATTCCCCTGGGGTGGAAGGGACTGCTCAGGTGCAGCTGAGGAGGTGCTGACTCCATTGACTCCATTGTTGTGATTCGTTAGCATCCTTTGTGCCTTTTGAACCACTGTTGGCTCTAGCAGTACTTGTATCTTGTGGTCCTAGGAATATGCTTTTTTAATATGTTTGATATCAAGTAAGCAGGAAATACAGAGAACAAAATCTTTAGTCAGACGTCAGAACTGAAACCAATCCTTCCTTCTGTCCACGCTTACGTCAAGTTGCAAATATTGAACTATTATGTTTCTGCTTCTTAAATTAAAGCTTGTCCAAGCTAAATCTGTCCCTTGATATCATGCTGACTTACTAAGCGTCTGGCCTAGAACTACCCTCCTACTTTCAAAAACTCGTGTTGACTCACTGTGCCTTACAGCTTCCCACGTACCCATCTATCGCTGCATGCTATGTTCCTCCCACTTGTTCTCCCCTTCCTGCTCCTGTTGTGGGTATGCCTCTGCTCCAGCCATCCTGTAAAAAACAAGCGAGGCTCCAAACCTCACTCTCTTTCAAATACTTTACATATTTAACAGTTGCACTTCTAAAACCTTCCTTTCAGCTCCAGTGAGGAGTACATTTTTCTTCCTCTTTGCTCTTAACATTGTTCAAAATACGCAGTTCCAAATATTCTGAAATTACTCTCTGCATGCTTTTATGATATGTTACATAAGCAATGCTTAGGATAAATTATATTGTGCTGAACTAAGGAGGATCGCATTGTTAAAAGCTCCTAGTCTCATGTGATGCACTGAGTATGTGTGTGTGCATATATCCAAATAACCTTTCTTGCCCTAATGCATTGGAAAGGAAGGCTGCAAATAACAGTGTGAGCTTGTGGAGGAAAATAAGTAGCTGGGAGAAAAAGCAAGCCTGGCTAAATAAATATCTGAAACTGGTCATCATTTTTCACTACTATTTCTTTGAAGTTGCCAATATTTGTTATATATGCTGATTATATCCAATCTTAGTCTCTGGAGGGAAAATCCACTTTATTTAGGTAGTGAGCAACAGATCAAAGTTCAAATCTACTTTGCCTGGTGGTAGGTTTTCTCAGTTCTGTAACAGCAGTTCATCAGAAATCAGAGATCCATGTACATGCTAGCATATGTTTCTGTGAAATGCTTACTCACCAACAGGGTAGTTAAAATTTGGTGAGTAACGCTTGTGGTGAGGCCCAGAAGAAAATAAGCATTGACAGACAAATTGTTAATGAGTTCTGTAAGTACTGCAGCATAAATAAAATATTTGTCTTTGAAGAAGTCTATGTTTCTAGTTCGAATTAATTAAATAAAGAAGAAAAGGTAAAGGGAAAAAGAAGAAGCTGAACCACAAGCCAGAAGGCAAGTGAAAGGTAGAAAACAGAAAGCTTGGAGAGCAACCATTAAAAATAGGTGGCAAATTACCTCTGTTCCAAAGCCAATTTTGTCAATATGTATTGCTAATGTTAACAAGTTTTTTTCTGTTTTTACTATACGTGAGCCCAAAACATGCATGGTTATCTCTAGACCATTATGGGAGCCCAAGCGCAGGAGTACAGGAGCCCCATTATGCTGGTTCTGCACAGATATAATTGGATAAGTGGATACCTGATATGGAAATTGTATTTCAGAGGAGAGTTAGAAGAACTTGGGTGTGAATGCCTGCAGATGTTGCAGAATGTGTCTTCATGGAAAAGCTGGATGTACTGTCTTTACCTTACAACCTTGCCTTGTTTACAGAATTGCTGTAGTTTTAATTTAAAAATATTTGAACAGATTTTAACAACCTTAAACTCGTACCATGTTCTGTTTAAAAAATATGTTCAATACTTTTCCAAACTCTATCTTTCGGGAGATATATGACTGCATGTTTTCTTTCTGGTGTGTTGCCAGATTTCCAGTATCATCATCTATGCCAAATAATTGCTCACTTATTGTAGAAGAAGCTTAAATATTGTCTCAGATATATGCTTAGGAGATAAAGAGTATGATAGATATTGGCATACTCCAACATATAGCTCTGGAACAACAAAATCAAAGCAGGAAAGTCCTCCACAGGTCATGTATGTCTTCCCTGGCCTGCTAACAAGTATCAGTAAAGCTGAAAATACACGGCAGTGCCAGGAGTACACCTTCTAACATGGACATCCCATCTCATGGGGACACGATTCCGGCTTTTTATCTGAGGCAAGAGGTGGACGTCCCCCCCAGGAGCTGACTGATGGGGTTCAGTGAGGAAGGACCAAACCCCAGTTAGCAGATATTTGTGGTGGCACAGCCTGTGAGAACATCACAAGCAGAAACTTGGGATGCCTGTGGCTTTGGTGTTACGTGTGGGGAATTTGAGGATCGTGCCCTTTAAGCTTCAACATTTTTTGTGGCTTTATTTGCTTTCCCTGTCTCCATTCTCCAGTTTCGATACAGAAGGTAAAATAGTCCTCCCTTGTGAAGAAGATCACACAAACTCCATGGCTGGTCGTGCTGAGTAACTCCATGTTATGTGAGTGTCTGATAAATAGGTGAGACTGCTGGCATTGCCAAATGGGAACAGAAGTAATAGGTTCTGAAATCTGAATCCAGCATTTGTTTTCTGGGAAAGAGAGCGTAATATTTTCCACATTAGCACATTGTATGGGCTCAGGGTTGGACCTAACCCAATCTGTTGTAGTTCATGTGTGGCTGGGAGCCCAGAAATGCCAGCTCTGTTCACGAAGGATGGCACTAAAGCTAGTTTAGATAGAGAAGACACACCCGTTGTTCACTTGTAAAAGCCAAAGTCTCATCAGCACTTGTCAGCTCCACAATTTAAACTGAGCTGTCTCTTTTTTATAGTGTGTTTATGTTGAGTGGTTGTGTTGTGTTGAGTTTAGAGGGAGGCAAGCCTCTTAGTTTTCGCTCTGCTAATTTTTGCCTGTAACCAGAGATTGCTATCAGTGCTTAATGCGCTTCAGCTGCTTCTCCTGCCTCTGCCTCCTTCCCTGCACGCTCCCCAAACGCATGTGGTCTCCATGCAGCATGTTACTGTCAGAGCCCAGCAGGCACGCTGTGGATGCCCACTGCTCTGAATGCTGTGTTTACAGAAGGCAGAAGGGGGATACATGGCTTCATGCTCAAAAGGAAGAGGAAGTGTGGGGCTGTTGGCAGCTGTCCATGCATACAGCTTTGAAACCTGGTGGCTGCTTGCTGATGCACTGGGGAGGTTTTGACAAACTCCAGATTGCAAAGTAGTGGTGATGAAGCATTCATTTTTTATAAGTAAATGATATCTATACATATGTATGTCTGTGAATTTGAAATGACTGAGGTTTAGATGAGTCTCAGAGGTAGTTTCTCTTTCCTTATCCCAAATATACTTCGTTTTCTTTGGGAATAATGTTCAGGTTGGGGATGGGAATGGTGAAACAGATGACCCTATTAAATATCTGTGAAAGTGGGACCCTGTTTCCTTCTGAATATTTAGGGTGCATTGTCCAGTTGAAACTTCTGGCATCCAGAAGCTAGACGGTTAAAGAATGGCTGTGTCGCTGACTATATGCGATAAGAATCGTTTCCTGCACGCTTTCCCTTGTCCGTATTTGTGTATTATTATGTACTCATGCACCGCAGTGCTTGTGGTTAGTGTGCTGTGTGATTTAAAAGAGAACATACCTTTTGCTTCATAACTGAGCTTCTTTAGGCACTCCCAGGAAAAGAACAGCTTTTGGGAGAAAAAGAAAAAAGAATTACTCAGGTATTAGTACCTTCAGAAGTTCTCATGTCCATTTCACTGTGTCCAGGATAGCAACTCTGCTTTTAATAAAAAACGGTGATGCTTAGTGCAGGGTTGTTATTCAGTGCTGCATAGATACTAACGTGTTTTAAAATAGGAGAGAACAGTAAGCAAACCTGCTTTGAAGATGTGTAGAAAGTGATACAAGAGGAGGAAGTGGCTGCACAGCACGGCAGGGACTCTGTGAGGGTTGGAAGTAGACTTCCTGGCCCTATCTCCCAATAGCCAGTCTTATTTATTTTATGCCCCTTCTATACATTGTTGTCTGTCAAAATCCCTCTTCAAAATTGATATGAAAAATAGGGAAAAACCTCAAAAAAAACCCAAAGCAAAATACCTCCTATTCCATATTGAAACATATTCCTTTCTTATCAAAAATCTGTTTCATTGCTGCCTTGTGTTTCCAATGGATAAAATAAGTTCTTGGCTTCTCTTACATGTTAAAATGTTTTTTCCTATGCTCATACTTGGATTCTAATTATGGTAAAAGTAGGTGTTTTTAAAAGGTCTTTTTTTTCTGTTGTTCCCCAGCAGTGGGTGGTTAAGTTAAGGCATACAGACTGTGTCTTTTAAAGGTGCTGAGCCCAGAGTTGCACTTGTTTGGGACATTTCAAAGCGAGGCCCATGCATGTCATGAGCCTGTCAAGCTGGGAATTGCTCACTTTCTGGAAGTGCTGGGGTGGGTGAGTTGGCTAGATAGGCACAAGGGTGTTGTTAGTGAATTGTGACTGTCAGTCCTGGTACAAATAGCAGCTTTAGGTTATTGCTGTTTTCTGATCAGTCATTGTGCAAATAATGATGAAGTGCTAAAAAATGTCAAATTTTAACTGTAGTCTGAGGTCGAAGAACTGAGATTTGTATTTATAATGTTTCCATCTTGTTTAAAGGGGATTTTGCAGTCAGGTTGATCTTCAAACAAAACACTGTGTTTTACTGCAATAAGGATGTAAAAGAAAAAAAAATACATAAAATGTCAGTCATTCTTTGTTGTAGCTTACTTAGAGAGAGCTCAGTGTCTCTAATACCAACCCTTACCCAAGTATAGCCTCACTTTCCCATTATACAAAAGCAAACAAACAAAGGAGAGTACATTTCTATTGGTTGACAGCCCTGCCCATGGCAGGTGGGTTGAAACTAAATGATCTTTAAGGACTCTTCCAATTGTTTTATGATTATGTGATGTTCAGGTAAGAAAGAACATGCTTCTGAGCTTGATGCTCCCCGTGGTGCAGACCATGGGAGTGTACCAGGAAAGTCCTGCAGCAAGCCCTCTGTGAACAGAAGTGCTCAGAGCACCTGCACCACATCAGGCACTCAGCAGCCACAGTCTCATCTTTGTTTAGTGTGACTCTACAGCCTAAGCATCCCGTCACAAGAAAATGCTTCACAGACTCAAACCTTGATTAAGCAACTGCGTGCTTCAGCAAAGGAAAATCTTGTATGTAATAACTGATGCAGTGATCTGAAACACTGCATTTGTGGCCTTCTTGGCTGTTTATATCTAGTAGTAAGAATTAATTGAAGTTCTGACTAATGGAGCTCCCCAAAAGCAGTACTGCCTTATTTTATTGAAATAGGAAGAGCTGTATTTCACCAAAGTCAGCCTCTCTTTTACAGCAGCAATTAGGGACTGGAGAAGCTCAGAAGAGCAGAGTTAGCACTCTCTTCATTATGCTGGTGCTGTTTAACTGTAGCATAAGCATTTTTAGAACAGACTGTAACTTGGCTCTACTTTAAAACCCTTTTTTTTTTAATAATGACGAGAGTTTTGGTGAATTGGTAATTTTCCCTGTTTAACCAGAACAGCACAAGATTGTACCCACTTTCTTTCTTGTTTTCAGTTAGCAATATTTTATAATGCTTCACTAGCAAATAGAATAGAAACTGTATGAGCAGAGAAACTTAAGTAGTGGGCGTGAAAGCATAATTTTGTGTTCTTGTATAACTTCTGAAGTCCCAGGTTAGCCTGAGGGCCCTTCTTTTCCACCTTCCAGTACTTAGGATCTCTGCTAGCATTTTCACGTCTGTCCTTTCCCTGCCCTGTTCATTGCTGATTTTGCTCTTTGGTTGTCTGTTGCCTCCCCATCTCATTGCTGGAATTTTCCCTTCCACTGAATAGCCTTGCTTCTCCTTGAAACCCTTTACTAATTTATTCTCCTGCTTTACTGCAGCACTCTCTCATTTTCCATTTTTCAGCTCTAACGTGTTTTAGAAGGTCGTTACTTCTGACCATCTTAGCTGTGTAATTTATTGTGAATTCTCCACATACTTTCCTTGTGCCAAGCTCTTACACTATGTGTGCTGTGTCTAACACAGCCTGCTTTGTTTCGTAGGTCTTCAGATCTTCCTCAAAGCTTCTGCCTGGTGTTACACCATGGGTAGACAACCTCTGTCCACTTTTCAGACGTGGACCTTCTTTTGCAGCTGGTGCAGAAATGCTACTTCTTCCCATTGTACATTAAGCTCCATACCTTGAGAGGTTGTTGGCTCTGATCTTGTGTTCTACAGATAAAAGAGATGTAAATTAATACATACCATTAAGAGAAAGCCATGCAATCTTGCATGCAATTATAGTGTTTCTATGAGTTTTTCTAAACCAATCTTTAAAACGTTGTGAAGAATTTAAGCTTACTTTCTGCATATATTGTAGTAATATCATTACTACAATAATGTCTCCTTTACATTCCATACAGAATTAATTATTATTTTTTAAACTGGTAACAGTAATCAAAGTGGGCCTATCACTTTGCCTCGGAATCATTTTATGCGTTTTTGAAAATGCAGAAATACAAGCCCTCTATGTTAGTAGAGTATTTTCATGTTGTAACTCTTCATTTATGTATTTTCTGCTTGGAGAGGCTGATTGAGCACTGCAGACTGGAATTGTATGCCATTAGTCACTGAATTGCGCTAAATCTTTTGCTGGGGCTGTATGCAGATGGAAAGAAAGGTGGGGGAAAGCTTAGCTAACAAGTTATTTTTCTAAACTACAAATTACTTCTTTAAGTGGAAGAATTACTGATGCATCTTGTTAGCATCTTCTGTGTCAAAGTAATAGCATGGGGAGATGAAACAGTCTGTTGCTTCATCTGAGCTTTCTCTTTCAGTTTAGCCTTTTTCCAGATTAATCTGAATCATCCGGTTTTGGGGAGGGAGGTTCTGGCTTGGTGGCACGATTGGAAGAGTAAGGAATTAGGGCCAAGTGTGCGTCCTGTGCTGTGGTAGAGTGAAGCCGCAGAATTGGGATCTGGGGGCTGATTGCCAAAGAGTCTGATGTTAAAATGGGAGATTTCAAAACAGTTCTTTACAGTACAAAGTCTATTTACACGATCCAAAATCTGCAGTTGGAGCAGAAGAGATGTTTTGGCTTGTTTTCCTCTGCTGCTTGTTTTCTGACATCTCAAGCATAGCACCGTGCAAATGTTTACGCAGTCGGAGACAGGATTCCTCAGAGGGAGAGGAGATTCAGGGGGGAGCTGATGTGTCTGTGCACCCATTGCTTCCCTGCCTTTCATTTTCTCTGATACTTTCGTCTCTGCCCCGAGCTACCATCCGGTGTTCAAGGCTGTCAGCTGGAGCAGGAGCTGTACGAAGGAGCAGTGTGTCTCACCAGAGCGCTTACAATTTCTGGAGGCCATTTTTCAATGGGCAGAGAGGGAGTGAAGGAGGGGTGATGTACTGCTTCCAACTTACAATCCTTTTCAGTCTGCTGGGCTCCAAACAAAATGCTTCCTTGCCTCCTACCTGCCTTCCTGCTGCCAGTCCCAGAGGAAGGCCTCTCCTCAGGGTTGGGATGCACCAGCTTCTGCTTCACTCATCTGCAGCCCCAAAGTCTGACTTTTTCCTCCAGCTTCTGCAGGAGGCTGGGGCTCTTTGCCACCTCCTCATGCCATCTGCCAGCCTCCTTTCTCCTGCCAGGATTTCTGCGTGCTCCTCAGAACCCCTCAGACGTGCAGAACTCGCTGTCTGCGCGGCAGAGCCTGGTGTCGCAGGCCTCCTGTGCTGCCGTGCAGCATTGCATCTTGGCTGGAGTGTGTCATACTGAACTCCTGAGTGGGTCTTCATGTCCATGTTCTTAATGTGCCACTGCTGTCAAATTTGCTGTTTCTATGTCTTGTCTGTATTTGCTCGTTTTGTATTTTTTTCTGTTCATCCGAAGAGCCATATAATCTCTTTATGAGAGCCCTGTTTGAATTTGCCTGTCTCACATGAGCAGGAGCCCACTGTATGCTTTTTTCCTACACAGTAGGAGCAGTCTGTATGAATCCTAGAAAATGAACTATGGCAAACCCATAAGTCTCTGGGAGCTGGTTTCCGTCACTCTTGGCAGTGGACAGAAACCTGTTCCCTAGACTTTGGCCAAGCTGCAAGGCAAGAGGTGATACTGCACATTCCAGCTGCATTAATTAGCTTTGGGTTTGTTATGTCTGGTTGTTTTTACAAAGGCTTTTAAAATCCTTTTGTGTCACATCCAGTTGGTTTCACAGTAACAGCGCCTGGCCTTTGTAAATAGGCAGAAAAAAGAGTGTGTCTCAAAAACGTGGAAATTGAAGAAAGGATAATTTTGTATGTTTTATCTAGATTTAATGGTGAGAAAGTTTAAAACTTCTTATAGAACGTGTCTCTTTTGTGAAACAACCGTTCTCATATGGAGGTTTGTAAGATGTGCCCTTATTACAATACATATGTCTCTGTATGTGTATATATATATATATACACGTACACATTTATATAGTGCATATATAGATAGATCTCATGCAGCCTTTACTCAGTGGCGACTATTTCCAAGACCAGTAAGAACCAGGAGCCCGAGGGGTGTCTCCAGTTCTGTTACATGCAGTGGTGCTGCCTGCACCTAACAGTGGGCTGTGCTTTCTACTGCCATCAGAAATTTTATAACTTCTGCAGCAAAATAACTTTATTTCATTGAAGAGCATGAAACAGATCTAGGAAGTCTTGTTAATAAAAATGCTTGCTATATTGCTGAAGTTACTAAAGCTTGTTGGAGCCCTTGCCCGGCCCTTTCTGTTCATGGATAGCTAACAAGACAGCTTGGATTTCTGCAGGTTTGTATCAGAACTGTTCACCGAGCTCTTCATTCACGTACATTATTTCTGCCTGTGGGCTTCTTAATAACTAATTTGTCTGTTGAGTTATCCCATATTGATACCTTCTGGCAGTGTCTGGTGGCTAAGTGAAACTTGGGGAAATGTCAAATTTCAGCAATGTGGCTGGATGAACATTTTCAAACAAGTCTGTGCTAAATGTTTGTGAGACCTGGTTTTGAGAGTTTTTTTCATGAGCAAAAGGTCATGAAGACAAATGCTGAACGAATATGAAGTGAAAGCGTCAAGCAGTCCTTTGAAAAGTACTTGTGGATTTTATTCAAAGGCATGTCTCTTTAATACTTTTTTTTCCAGCATTTTTTGAACTAGCCTGATCCAAATGCAGTTTCATTCTGTCCTAGATAGAAAGATATATTCTGTTGTGTCTGTGCTGGAACTGTGACGACCTAACAGGACAAACACTGGATTAGTGGCAGGTCCTTCCACTTCTTTCTTCTACCTTGGATAAGCCGTATATAATGATCACTACTGGAAAAAGCGATGTGAAAAAGGAGCAGAAAACCTGTGTAGGGAGGAGGAAAGTGAGTGAGTGTGAGCGCGTATGTGCGCACGCGGCTTTGCAAGCATGATGTCATCCTAATTTGCACTGCTAGGGGATGAGCTCATCGGGGAGGGGTCTTGCAGATTTACAGCTGTGCCAATTCATCTCTGTTTGGATTAACATTCTCCAAGCTCCCTCCTTGAACTAAACAACAGGCATTGCGTTATGAATTATTTAAAGACCTATGAGAGCTTCTACTAAATAAAATCGAGTGCCGGTGAAAAACAGAAGAGTGAACTCTGTGTTTTGCTTTCACTATGTTGTTAGAAAATGGCAAGACTACCATTCCCAGGCAGATAATGTGGGTTGTAGCATACCCATTCCATATTTTTTTCTTTCTCCTGTCCTGATCCTTAGCGTTTTTGAGCTACTAGTTTTCAGCAACAATCTGAGTTGAGTTTCTATGGATGGTGGATGATGTAGACCTGATATATATATATATACATACAGAGAGAGAGATACCCATTTCTTGTTTAGCTACTGCGTAGCATTGGTAAGGCTGTATTATTCCATTGTATAGTTGAGCTTTCATTTTTAACAGGAATTTATGTATAAAACATGGACTTCTAGGAAAACAGTTTATTCTCCTATTTTTATAAGCCATGTTTAGACACTTTTTTTTAATTATCCATGAGAAAATATCTGAGAACGTTAACATCATAGCTTTGTCCGTTACCGTTTTTGGAATTTGACTGTGTTAAGTGTTAGGTACTTAGGATTTTCCATGTGCAGTTTTAAAAAGGAATTGAGAAGTTATGCCTCTGTTTTGAAGGAAGATCCAGTCTGGCCTCGTGTGCAGGACTCACGCCATTTTGCAAGTGGGTCAGAGCAGCTGCTCGAGTCAGGTAAGTGATCTGGGAGCTGCTGCTGCTGTCCTCTGCCCCTGCTTAGCTGCGGGCACAGTGGTACATTTACCTTCAGTGAAATCCTCAGGAATGCCTGAGAGACTTTTTTTCGAAGATTAAGATACTAGGTTGAGATCTGCAGTGCAAATGGGGTGACAGAGATGTGCCAGGTGCCCATAAAGTACTCTGGGACTTTGCTAAGAAGCAGAATGCAGTATGAATATTACTCTGGCTTTTCAGAGACACCTCTTGTGTTTTCCTCCAGGACAGTCACTGGTGGAAGTGAGGGGCTTTGTTTCAAAAGCCGTGATTGCTGTTATTTGTAACAGCTTCGTAGCTTTGCACATTCCTGTTGTAAGATACTTTAGCTGCTTCCTTTTGATGAGTGCATCAGCAAGTAATACAAACAAGGGGAAATAAATTAAATAGAGGTTGAATTCCAGTTTCAGTGCCTTGTTACTCCTGTATCAGCCCCTCCTTTCAAATTTTGATTGTGAGCAGAGCCTGGCTGAATACCTAGGCAGGGTTTGGTTGGGGATTACTGCAGGGGGCTGCAGGGGAAGTCAGTCAGTCAGAGCAGAGGCCAAGGAAATTGGGAAAATCGGGTGTAAAGCAAGAGGACTTGTGGTGTAAGTGCCTGCTTTGTTATAATCAACCTGATCCGTAATGAGTTGTATACTTCAGAAGTAGTAATCGTCTCACTTCACAGCATGGATGGGAGCAGTGCCAAAATGTGCTTATTCAGAGGTGAACTCAAAATGCCTTCAGCGCTGCCAACCCAGCGTATCTCTCTACACAAAACTTATAATGTTGCATGAACGCTGCTTAGTTTCCAGTCTTGCAGACAACAGTTTTCAAGTAGTTTCCATTCAGAGAAAAAAAAAGAAAAAAGAAAAAAAGCCTGTGCCCTAACCTGGAAGTGTTGAGTCAAACCCACCCCTTGGTTTTGGTGAGGTATGAATTCATTGTTTAGGAAAGTTGCCTTGAAACGCTGCTGTCATGACACGAGCAGGGATGGACAAGATCTGCTTTGGAGTTGGTAGCATTGTCCAACAATGACTGTACATCTGATGCTGTGGGCAAATGCCTTCACTCTTCGTCTGCTGACTTTCCATATGTAAAGTTGGGACTGTTGTACTTTTACTGCACTTTTGGGGATCTGCTGGAAGGAGCTAGATATCATGGCAGGGTAGGGTATATTTAAACATTTGGACTGTAGTTATGATTAAGCTTTTTGGTCAACAGCAGGTATGTTTGTAAAGGTTGTTGATGAAATGCAGGAGACTTTTTGTTCTGAAGAGCTTGCATGCGCATCTAGGCACTGAAGTAAAAATTTAAGTTTTTGGTATGGGGACTTGGAGGGAGATTTAGTGCTGCTTTCATGTTTGTTCTGATAAGGATACAAACTTAGGTGTCGGAGCTGCATCCGGAAAGCATCCTTCAGTTAGGATGGTTACGAAGCGTATGGAATCTACAAATAGAGTGTGACTGCAAGTGATTTGTGGAAAAGTGAGGATGTTCAGTGCTCTGCACTGCATCTTTTTTGTTCCCAGGAAATGGAATTAATTCAGCCGGAGGCAACATGTTATTACATTTAAAAACATAAGAAATACAGGCATGGGTGTCGAGAATTTGTTACCAAAGCCTTCTGAATATTGTTACTTTCTATTATTTGCTTTGTTTTTTTGAAATCATTCTCACTTACAGGTGTGGTGAAGATGGGGCTGAGCTGAGGAGAGGAAGGCTGGGACTGCAGGCATGAGGTGCAGGCAGGTGCATGTGGGTAAAGAACTGTCCATCCTGTATCTCTCCGATCTATTTATGCATTCACTGGGTACCTGGCGAGATTATTATGAGGGGAAGAAGCTTAGTTCCTGAATCCCAGATCAGCTTAAGCGTGGGTTTAATACAGTACGTGACCAACAGCGCTTGCTCCCCTACTGCTGGCATCACAGATGCAGTAGCATACAACATTTTACTCTGCAGGAGTATCTTACCTCTTGGGATCCATGCTAGTTGTTCTGGAGCTAGCTTGGTTAACTCTGTATACTTCCATTGTGTTGTGCTGTACAGATGTGTTCTTGCTTGTGCTCCTGGTGAGTATTACTGAGTATTTTGGGAGCTTTTATTTTGAAACCTATTGTTTAGAAGTATCCCGTCGTGTACATTTTTATGTGGCCATTTTCAACACACAGTTTCCAGAATGAGTTTTAAGGAAATGGGAACATTTTTCCTGTGGAAGGACAATTTATCCAATTAGCTATTGCTTAATCCTGCACTCCATGTCCCTAAATAAAGAAATAAATAAATGCAGGAAATCATCGCGCTCCCTTTAGTAGGACTGAAGCCACAATACGTGTGCTTTCCAATCCTGTCATAAATGCCAAATAGGCGTTTTCTGGGTGGATCCAAGTTCTGTTCTAGAGAAAAAAAAAAACGTTTTGGTAGGATTGTTGGCAGGAATTTAATTTTACAGGACAAAATCTTTCATATTTATGGCCAGCAGAATAAAAAGTAAAATAGCTGAAAAATACATTGTTTTCGTTAATCTGCAGTTTGATTTTTCCAGCCTGAGGACTTCTCAAAACATGTCATGCAGTGCAGTAGTGGTTGCCCTGCTTTTTGGTTGTATCCACAAGGCTGGGACTTCACCAGTCATGCACCCAACTACTGATTTCCTCACTTCTGGCTTAAAAAATAACACAGGGAAAAGGATCACTTTGGCTAAAGGAGCAAAGTATTTGCAGAAACTTCTTGTTGAGTCCTTTGTGTTTTCAGCTGGGAGCTTCTCCAGTGGAAATTCAATGGAAATTAAAGCAAGTAGCAACTCACTGGAGCTGTCAGCTGATTTCTGAGTACAGCAGGTATTTATTTTCTCTTTTCACCAATAGTTATATTCTTGTCACCGCTATAAGTGAATTTTAAAAAGTGTTACATAATGAATTGCTGTGGCACATTAGCAAGCTGTGTTCAGCTTCTTAAAGTTGTCTTGTCAAATTACATCTTAACAAAGAGATAGAGGAGACGGTACAACTTCATAAAATATTTCTGGAGTGTAATAGAGAGGGAAAAAAAGCAACATTTTGTCATGTGTACTTCTTATTTAGTAACGCTAAAGATTGCAGGCTATTAAAACAAAAGTTCATTAGTAAATTCTCCCAACAATATAACATGGGAAACTGCAAACTTTAAGCATGATGAAATCCTTCAGTCTGTACATATCGCTTTGTTCAGTGCTGTGCTATAAGATGTCTTTTCAAGATGCAGTTTCCATCTACTAAAAAAGCAGTAAAAATCACAACCTCTATAGGACTGGGTTTGTTGGTTACTTAAGCATAGTAAGAGTATTGTATTTCATTTGATTAATTTATGTAAATTCACAACTGAAATGGAAAATGGATACTCAATGGTTAATTTAAGACTGCAGTTAAATTTGGTGGTTAAAAAAAGAAGCTCAAAGTGTTCATTTTTTACAAATCTCTGTTCATAGAAGTTCAAGTCCATCTACCTGGACTTGTGCAAAGCGTTTCACGCTGTGCAGCATGACATCCTGGTTGCTAAATTGGAGAAAAATCAGTTTGATGAATGAACCACTTCTCGAATAAGGAATTGGCTGGATATTCGCACTCAGAGAGTTGCAGTCAACGGCTCAATGTCCAAATGGAGACAGGTGATGAGTGGTATTCCTCAGGGATTGGTGCTGGGACTAGTACTATTTAACATCTTTGTAGACGATATGGGCAGTGGGATTGAGTGCAACCTCAACAAGTTTGCAGATGACACCAAGCTGAGTGGTGCAGCTGGCACTCTAGAGGGAAGGGATGCCATCCAGAGGGACCTGGACAGGCTTGAGGGATGGGCCCATGCCAACCTGATGGAGTTCAGCAAGGCCAAGTGCAAGGTTCTGCACCTGGACCAGGGCAATCCCAAGCACAGATAGAGGGTGGGTGGAGAATGGCTTGAGAGCAGCCCTGAGGAGAAGGATTTGGGGGTGTCAGTTGTTGAAAGACTCAACACGAGCCAGCAGTTTGTGTTTATAACCCAGAAAGCCGACCATATCCTGGGTTGCATCAGGAGATGACCAGAAGGTCAAGGGAAATGGTTCTGCCTCTCTACTCTGCTCTTGTGAGACCCCGCTTGGAGTACTGTGTTCAGTTCTGGAGCCCCCAACACAAGAAGGACATGGAACTGTTGGAGCAGGTCCAGAGGAGGGCCATGAAGATGATCAGAGGGCTGGAGCATCTCCCCTATGAGGACAGGCTGAGAGAGCTGGGGCTCTTAAGCCTAGAGAAGAGAAGGCTCCTGGGGGAACTTGTAGCAGCCTTCCAGTTCCTGAAGGGGGTCTACAGGAAAGCTGGGGAGGGACTTTTTAGAAGGGCACATAGAGGCGCAACAAGGGGAAATGGCTTTAAGCTGGCAGGGGGTAGATTTAGACTAGATATTAGGAAGAAATTCTTTACTGTGAGTATGGTGAGACATTGGAACAACAGGTTGCTGGGTGAGGTTGTGGATGCCCCCTCCCTGGAGGTGTTCAAGGCCGGACTGGATGGGGCTTTGAGCAACCTGGTCTAGAGGAAGGTGTCCCTGCCTATAGCAGGGGGTTGGAACTAGATGATCTTAAAGGTCCCTTCTAACCCAAAACTTTCTATGATTCTATGAAATTGAAGTGAGGCTCCAGGTGCACTCTGGAACTTCAGTTAGGAAAACATGAGTAAGGACAGATTTTGTCCCTGCAATCCAGTTTTGGAGGCAGACCTCCACTGATAGATACTGTTAGATAAAATCTCTTTCATAGTTGTCTCTCTTGCCATTCTTGAAATGCTCCATTTTACAGTTTACTTTTTAATAACCCCCAAACGTACCCATAGCGGCTGAGGAATATTGGATATTACCTTTTGCAGAATGATTTAGTGATGTTGGATAACTTGTTGTGTATGCTGTTGAAAGTGTTCCATGGTGTATTTGGTAGCATACTGAGCACAGGCCTTGCATGCTGGGTGATGCTCTCTGCTGTAAGCTACTTGGGAAAGTTGTTGGGAAGGGAACTTTTAAAACATCACGTGCTTCTCCAACACTGATGAATCCTCTGTGATTTATATGTTTAAAATAATGTTAGTTTTTAAAAAATGAATGGAGAAAGCAGATGCTTTTTCTTGAGGAATAAAAAATGAGATACATCAGAAATCTTTTTTTGCTCACTTTCTGGTAACTGCGTTTTCTTTCTACAAAATCTCAACTGTTCCGCCGTGGCAGTAATAGTTCAGTAAGGTTGTGCCAGACATATTGGCTTCCTTGTATAGCTCAGATGCCCTCGAGGCTAAAATGTGAAATCAGTTTTACTTCTGTGCATCTGTGATTCAAGAGCCATGTGAGAGGCTGCTGATTGCGTTGTGTGATTGCAGCAACTGTTTTCTGTGTTCATTTGTTTGTTTTCTGGTTTTTTTTCCTACCGTACTTGCTGCCTGAATGTTTTCTAAAAGACTCATCCTTCCAAGTTGTTATGTTGCATGCCCCAAAATACTGTTTTTTTCTGGTCATTATTTGAGAAATGTGTCTGTTTTCCAAATATACAACAATGAAATTCTGTTTTGCTTTAGATTTTCATGAAATGTTTTGTAAAGATGCTAGTTTTGGCAAGTCTTCTACCATCGAGTGACTCAAGGACTCCCATGTGCTCCTTTGAGGCTGGGTACCAGCTGAGCATCTTCTGCTGGAGCTGGCAGCGCATGGCCCGGCCCACCATACGTTGCGCAGTGCTACAGTTGTCTTCTCTTATATTGATAGACAAACATTTAAATGTGTCTCAAATCTGTTGCTTGGGAGTGAAGTATACTGGAGGAGGTGTGAATCACAGAAGTTGGCAGTTTTTTCTCATTTTTTTGGATATGTTCTGTTGCATGTTGATAGCTAGCACTATCGAAGTGGAACCCAGCGTTTTTGGAACAGGCTGCCCCGAGAGCTTGTGGATGCCCCATCTCCAGGAGCATTCAGAGCCAGGTTGGATGGGATACTGGGCAGTCTGAGGTAGTGGTTGGCAACCCTGCCCATGGTAGGGACATTGAAGTTTGATTATCTTTAAGGTCTCCTACAACCTAAGCCATTCAAATTGTCTTCCATTGGCTAAGGGATGTGTGTTGCTGAGATGTGTATGATATAGATGTGATTAAACCATGGACAAGCCTTGGCAGTTTATCCACGGACAACTCCATCACCAGGCACAGGTACAGCGACCAACCCAACTCCCTCCAGCAGCACCCATCCCAGCGATGGGTGATCAGAGTAAAGGACCAACAGGAGTGGGGCAGAAGAGCTTTCTCATCCTTCAACCACAGGATCCTCAAAGTTATCTTAAGAGTAGGGAAAGCCTTTAGCTGCCAGGCAGATGCAATCAGTTCTGGTGCTGGGGATGCGCAGCTGCCAGCAGGTGGGCACCTTGTGTAATGGCGGTGCCGCCCCTGCTGTGGTTTGTGGCTGTGACGGAGCACCTCCTTGGCCTGCCATGCAGTGGAGAGAGCAGACGTACGATGAGTTGCTGTTGGAGCCTGCTCTTGGTTTATTTTCAGTTCTTCAAAACATGACCCTTGCCACAAAGCAAGGGGAAAAAAAAGGAAATCAGCCCCAGAGCATGTGTTATTATTTTAATGGTTTTGCTTGTGAAATGTTTGTGGAGGTTGTGACATGTATGCTTGCTTCAAAGTGATTTATTGTGCTCTGCATGTTGCAGTTTGTAGTTGTAGCTGAATGCTTTTTGTGAGCATATCCTGTTTGTGGATCGTATGCAGACACAAATGTGTGACTTTCTAGCATTGTAAATTAATGACTCTATAATATATTCCTTTAAAATGAAGGTCAAATACACATTTGATACATGGTTACTTATTTAATATGAAGTTAATGGATCAGAAATTCACCCATAAGGTTTCACACAGGAGGCTGACAGGCTTGATATAGAAAAAACAGTGGTAGCTGTGAATGGCAGAATGATGTTCTTCCAATTCCCCATGCACGTGTGCTCCTTCTCTCTCTCTCTCTCACCTCCCAGTTTACTCAAATGAAATGTATGTAACTAGAGTGCTGGTAGGACGTCCACCCAGTGCAGATACTGCAGGCTCTGCAGCAGGCTCTGCTCTGGATTGCTTCACTGTGAGCAGCTCCCCCAGAGCACACAAGGCTACTTGCCAAGCCTCTTCTCATGAATGTTGTTTTAACCTCATTTAGTTGGCCATGTTATGAGTCCCAAAGTTCTTGAAGTCCCAAGTTTGAGGCTGTGTTTTCCTTACTTACTGAGTGATGCCTGAAGCACCCCGATTTTTTTTTCAGTTTGATTTCTTTGCGTACTCTCTGTGGTCAGTACTTTTCAGATCGTGCAAACTGGGAAGTGAGCTTCAGTCTATTCATGAATCTCCAGCCACAGTGATTGAGGCTATAAGAGCAGCGTCTTTCCCTGTGGAAAGGATTTGGGATAATTTACAAAATACTGGACAGCATCAGCACTGGGGTAGAAGAGTGCCATGCTGTGGGGTCACAGTTTCCATCTGCAAGCTGTTGTCATTTTACTCTTGTATTGGTCTTCAGCTCCCACAGTTCGCTCCCAGGGCTTGTTCCCAGCAGGATGAGAACACAGCTCCCGAGTTCCTGAGCCAGCAGCTTTGGCATGAGCTGGAGAAAGAGTTTCACAAGCCAGAGGTGGCACAGCCTGGAAGGATCAACCTGCGCTTCCTCATTCACAGCACGCTGTAAAGAAAGGTGCTGGCCTAGATTTGCTCATCTGCTCAGATCTGCTGTGTCAACAGCAAAAACCTGTTGTATATGTGATGGAGAACAACCCCACTGCACGAGGAGGTCTGTACTGGGCACACCGCTTGTTCTGTGATGCCACCAGGGTCAGGCAGTGGGAGGGAAAAGGGGCTTCTTGAATGGGGATCAAGATAGGTGCTGTACTCAGGTACTGAGTTTCCTACCTCCATCTCTTCTTTAATGGGAGGTTTTCTAAGGACTCTGCACTGCAGTAAGACACGGACAAGGTGGGGACATCGGTGACCTGCAGAGCAGTGCTTGAGAGGGGAAGAGAAGGAAGGTTCTGTGTGTATGAGAAGAGGTTGTGGAGAGAGGGAGAAAATACAGCTTATCTGTATTGAAAAGCCAACGGGTGAGGGTAGAAAGCAGGTTGCAGTCTTACGTCTGCATTGGAGTTTTTAATTCTGTATTGAGAGATGCAAAGGAGAAGGAATAAACTCAGCTGTCTTAACTTTTCTGGAAAAAAAATCAGAAATTATGGAAATGCTAAAGATAGATCATTCCTTATATAAAGTTAAATTGCTGAAACACACTAATGCTCTACAAAGATATTGTGTAGCTGCAGTGCTGCAGGTCACAAAATACAGATAACACAGCTACAAAATAGTGATGTCATCTGTCTCTGGAAGTGATCAGGTTTGTGTCTTATTAAAACTTGCTGTCAGGTTAGCATCATTTTCAGATAGTTATCCATGGAGAAGTAACTCCATTAAGGTCAAATCTCCTTTGCCCTAAATAGCTCCCAGGTCAGGGGGGAGGGGGAGGTTGGGTTTGTGCAAGCGCTGCAGGGAGCATGAGGTCAGAGTGGAGGATAAGCAGTGACCAAACCTCAACTTACAGCTTCTCAGTCCTCTTCATCTATTTTATGACAAGATTTATTAATGGTTTTACTTATTCTGATCTTTTAGAATTTTTGTTAAATTGGGGCAGAATTTTTGGTGGTTGTACAAGGCAGGCGTTACAGGGCAAGTCCAAGTCCAGATAAAAAGGGACCTTTGGAAGACTGGAGCAGGGCATCACAAATCAGAAGGACAGATGACAGGAGAAGCTGAGGAGGAGAAGATGTTTGAATTTATGGCAATTATAGACTGTCTGCCGAGCGGTGTGGAAAGCAGTATGTTGTGCATTCACAGTTCCTTTCTGCTTTCCAAGCCTATATTTCGAGTGGATATGAAGTTAAGATTAAACTGATAACATTTCTCCTTTCTGTCTTCTGTGTTCTGGAGAAGGAGGTAGCATTCACCATGCTGTGGATGAAAAGAGTTACTTAAATACTTTGAGTGTGAAGTTTGAATGTCAATGCCTATATGGCTTTAAATACTCCCATTCTTTATCATGGGAATTGCATGCTCAGCCACTTGTAGGTTTGTTATGTGAAAATGAAGAAATAATGCCAGTGCTAATAGTATGATAATAGAAAAAAAAAAGAGATGGAAAATGATGAAAAATGTCTATTTTTGTGGCAAAGAATGCCACATGAATAGTATCAGTTGTAACTTGGACATTTCAAAACTCCATATTAAATCTGACATTGGTAAATGATGACGATGTACATCTGTAATTTTATGTAGAATACAGCGTCTGTAGGAACAGTACAGAGGGACAGATAATGTCTTCATCACAGTTAAATCTTTGTTATGATTTCTTTAGGTGAAGGTTACTGTTGTTCATGTACCTCAATATCAGGAGTAATTTTGTGAAATTGTGAGACTGGATAACACAAACATAATATCAGGCCCACATGAAATGACTGGCAATTTTATGTCACGGTTATTATTACCTTTGGTATTTGTTAACAGCAGCATTTTCCTAGACAAGAACAAACAAAAAACAACCGAAAAACCAACTTGCTCTGCTATGTAATTTAAAAACCTGCAGGAACAAATTTCACATTACTCACTTTGTAGTACAGCGTTATGACTTCATATATAGATGCGTTAACAAGGAAAGTGTTTTCACCTGACAAAAAGAACTGGAGAACAAGCTGGACGTGGTACTAGGTGAGGGCTGGATATTGTATTCTTAATGTGTTTTTTATATCTGTAGGTCACAGTTCAGTTAGTTTCACATAATGAAAAAAAGAGAAAAAAAGTATGAATTTAGGGTGAGAAAATCTGTTGTTCTGCACCTACATGTTATGTCAGTGGTTTCATTGCTTTAAATGGAAGGCGTTCAAATAATTAAAAAAATGAAACGTTATAGCACGATGAAGGTTCAGTGTTAAAAGGACCTTGGAGAATCATTTTGATCAGGAGTACTTATAAATCTTGCTGATAATCTCTTCGGTTCTCTGTGTTCACGGTGGTTTATCAGATAAAAAATGAATTGTAGTTCCACATCCATTCTTCTTTTCTTAATATCTCTACACTTCTTAAAGTTGTCCATTCAAAATGCATGTGTTGATTGTGGTCGTCTTTTTTTATAGTGATGTCACTGATGATATGTATTTAGAAACGAATGTGAAAGCAAAAATTTGTAGATTGCATTTGCTCACATCTTCCGCTGTCCTGGTGGGATCATGGATGGTAATTGCTGCTGCCAGCTTTTTTGAGTTCTCTGTCACGTGGAAGCTGTGTTTTCAAAATTGGCAGTTGCAGATTAGTAAAGATAAAATCTTCTCCTGCTCTCAAACGGTGTGTTATCCATCCATGTGCTTTGCTGTGCAACCTCTGATTTTTGATAATTTGATATAACTGTGTTGTGGTGGTCTCAGTTACAGGGGTAGATTCCAGCGTCAGGTCCAATTTGCTCATTTTGACATGTGTCCATAGGATGCTTTGAAAGCACAACCCTGGGTCTAGTTTTGTGGTTTTTGACTATGCAGGACATTTAACAAATAGCCCTAACAAGAACATAATTTCTAAAGGTGAGACAGGGGAAGGACAGATGTGGGGAAACGTGGATGAGTGCTAGCCTAAGGAAAAAAGAAAAGGGAAAGCATACAACTTCTCTAGCTCAGGAACTGGGCAGTGCATAACAGAAACAGAATCACAGAACAATTGGGGTTGGCAGGGACTCAGGACCACATCTAGGCTGCTTTTGGAGATCTCCAAGGCAGAGACTCCACAACCTCTAGGTGACTTGTGCCAGTACTCCATCACCCTTGCAGTAAAGGAGTGCTTCCTCATGTTCATATGAGGCCTCCTTTATTCCAGTTTGTGCCCATTGCCTCTTGTCCTGGCACGAGGTACCACTGGAAAGAGTCTGGCTCCATCCTGTTTGTGCCCTCCCTTCAAGTGTTTATACACACTGATGAAATCTCCCGAGCTTCCTCTTCTCCAGGATGAACAGGCCTAGATTACAGCCAAGCTTTAATGAGTCAAAAATAAGCCAACTCCAACAGATTGGAAAGGCTGTTGTAAACCAAGAAGAGCAAGACAGGTGTCCCCCATCTCCTTGAATGTCTGTCAGATTTTAGTTGTTCTGTAATGTCTGTTTTCATATCCACAATTGTAAAAATATCTTTAGTTGATATTAGTGCAGCAAAGGGAAAATATTTTAAGTTGTGGGATGAGAAGACTGATCCCAACTCTGCTGATCTCTTCTCAGCTGCGGTGAGAAGATGACCATCTGTGAGTTTGTACTTGGTTCCTATGGAAGAAAGTGAGTTGTTAAGTGAGATCTTTGAAAGTGAGATCTCTATTGTTTTAAAGACAAGAGGAAAGATTGGCTAAATACGTGTCATCTTATAGAAGAGATGTCTATGTGTTGTGCTTGTTTCCTGAGAGACCAGAAACCAGGTGTCCTTGTTGAGACACTTTATGTTGGCTGGACCTGAAGATATGATGTTAATAGTTCATCAATTCACAATGTGAAGTTTGAATTGCAAGTGCATTTTAACTAAACAACTGAAACCTCTCGTCTGTAAATATGAGGCTTAATGGTAAAGTACATGTGACCTGGAAAGAGATTATACACTGGGAAGGAATTACGGAGTGTGGAGTATGTGCAACATGATTTTCCTTCCTGCAGAATGTATTTTTAATGTGGGGCAGTTTTGTGTTTTGTTTTTTTTTTTTTAATATCTATTTCTGTCTGTAATCTAGCACACTTTTTCCTAAAACTTAAGTACCTAATTCTTCTTTAGCTGTTGTGCACATCATTAACTAAACAGAAAATTAGCTTCCCTCTCTCCTGAAACACTGTGGTGTAGAATCAATGAACTTGGTTGAACTCCTTGTCCTCAGCAGTAGAGCATATCCTGATCTGCGGTTTCATGAACATTGGCATAAAGGAAAACTGAAGTTCTGCATATGTTCACCTCAAAAAGGAAATATTTGGAAGGAGATAAAGCAACAATGAGCAAAAGTTGCACTTGGAGCTTCTGCTCTCCCTGTCTGGTAGTGGGAAAATAACATATATCAGAGAAATAACCAAACCAAACCTGATAAAAGATAATATTCATCTCCTGCATAACATGGCTAGATTGCAGTGCTCCTTGGCATAGGCTATTAATGAAGCCCAGGCAGGAGAGCAGCTTGCAGAGGAGGAAGATAGTGTGAAAGAGAAGCATCCAGAGCTATAGCTGACAGCGAATGCATTGGAAGATATAGAGTGTTTTGTTTGTGTTTTTTTATTCTGTTAACACAGTGTAAGGAAAGTTGTATGTCCTGGGATGGTGTTTATCATGGTAGGGTCTCTCTTGCAGCTTCCTTTGTAACAGTCAGTGCTGGCTGCAGAGTACTGAAGCAAATGGCCCCAGATCTAAGTGAGAGTTTATGCATGCCTGGTATTTGCAGCTGGTACCCTTTTGGCCTTCCTGAAAAATATCTGGAAGAGCTCTTACCTCAGTAATGGGCTGTCCTGGATAAAAAAGAAAACAGAGGAATAAAAATGATGTAAATTTGCCTTGTAATCAGGTTGAATGTAAGGATAAATGTCAGTCATGTTTGTTGCTTTTAATTTCTAAGGAAACGTTTTTGTCAGCCTCTCAAAAGGGAGAAAAAAGTTCAGTATTACCTACTAATTCCAACTTCTTTTGCTGTAAGTAGCTGATGGAGAAAATGGCAGTGGGGTTGTAGTGCTTGTTACAAATGACAGCGCTATCACTGTGAGTTCAACCACAGATATTTCTGCAGACAGGGAAGTGCTCCTGTCCTTGTTTGTGGAAGGTATGGGCAAGACCATACCAAGAACACTTGGAACAGATCTGTTCGCGGAGAATGTGCTCATATCAACAGGGAGCAAAGAAAGATTTATAGGATGATCAGGGAAACAGAAGGGGAGACCATCTAAAGAACCATGACTGGATGGTTTCCAATGGAGCTTGTGTGAATTTTGGCTGAACAGCTTTATGCCGGCTATCTGGTGTCAGTATGGTCTTGCAAAACTGATCCAAGGACATAACAGTGAAAGGAAGGCAGAAATGGAGAGGACAAGGTGAGCTAGATTTGTGCCTGTCTTGTTCTGAAACAGGTTTCTAATGGATTGAGAAGAACATAACCCAACCAGTTTTGAGGTGTGTTTCTGGATTGCTTCAGTAGCAAGGATGATCCTGGAAGCTTTATGGTGCTGTGACCTGTTGGCTCATGCCTTACAAACTACAGTTTAACATTGAGATACAACATTTTACCTTGGCAGGAAGCAGAGGGACATCCCAGACACATTTCTGTCTCTGCTCTTCAGATCTTGTTCAGTGCACTGGCAGCTGTAGACAGCCTTGCAGCAGTGGCTTCTTTCCAATTCTGTTCACTTTCAGATGCAAAAAAAAATAAAATAAAAATAATCACATGGATAAAAATGGCTAAACATGTAAATATTAACAGTGAAGAGTAACTGGCCCTGACCCCATGAAACTGATTGGATTTGGTGAGCAAAGTGCTTGCCATCTTGTTCATATTATTAGTTACGAGCAGAAATGAGGATAAATGGATTGGAGACTTGCAGGCTTTGTGAAGTGTTTTGTAAACATATTTTGTACAAGAAAAGATGTAGGTTGATGCATGGAAGTAATTAAATAATATTTTAAGGTTAACTTAGAGCATCTTTTTGTAGATAAATAGTGCTAAACAAGTAACTGGTATGTATCCATATAGATGTGCTAGGTAGGGCTGTATATTGGCATTGATATGACAAAATATTTTGGGAATGTTACAATTAAATTCATTTAAAGTGAGAATCATACCGCTGACTATAGATAAGGGGTAAAGAAGAATGAACAAGATGTTTCTGGTGTGGTATTTTGTATTTGCCTTTGGGAAAGGCAGAATTCCCGTAGCAAGAGCCTCATGGGCACTGTAGGCAGTGGTCCAGCAGCTCTTCCCACAGAGCGCATCATTACTCAGAAGTGCAAAATTTACTGTCCTGTAAGCAGTACCATTGAAATGATCCCATTTATGAAAGTGGATATGCCTTTGAACAAGCTTCAACAGCAGCAATAAGCAAAGGCAGAGAAGGGATGAACATGAATAGATTGGATAATATCTGGAATAACTGGTCTGTTGCTTCAGGGCACTATTAAGATGTGATTTGTAGAGGCTGATTTACTTATTGCACCAGCAAGTGGCCTTTTAACACAGAGGTGATGGAACAGAAAATCTTCGCAGAAAATCTTCAAGGATTGTGGGTGACTGCGAGGGAAAGCAGTTCTCTGTAGGATTCTGTTATTCCTTTCTGAATTTAATTTTTGCTTTGCACTCATCGCCTGTGAAGTGATTGCTGTTTATTTGATTACTCTGTTTTGAAGTGGCTAATTTCTGTGTCATATTCCTACTTCAGCTTCTGTTGCTGCCCTTGGGGCTCTTCGGCAAGATGAGTTTTCCTGTTAAATCAGGGTTGTTTGAAAAGTAAAAATTACTCATTGGATCAACTTTTTCAATATACAGAATCGTTTGTGCCAACTACAGTTTATCTTCCTTTATTGAATTTGGCTTTCTTAAATACTCTGCATAAATAGAAATAGTTAAAAATTGTCAACCTTATGACCAGTTAGTAATTACAAGAAAACTCAAGGGAAATACTTAAAAGGAGTGAAGACGACAAGGCTGTCTGTGGAGTTGAAGTGTCTACACCAATGTACACAGCTTGGGAAACAAACAGGAAGATTTGGAAGCCACTGTGCTACTAGAAAACCATGCCATTATTGCCATCACTGAAACCTGGTGGGATGATTCCCATGACTAGAGTGTAGCTTCCAATGGCTACAAGCCGTTCAGAATGGACAGGAAAGGAAGGAGGGGAGGGGGAAGTGGTGTTGCCCTCTACATCGGAAAAAAAATAGAATGTGAAGAGCTGTTGAAAGGGTGGCCACGAGTAAGCCAAAAGCCTGTGGGTGAGAGTTAAGAGACAGAGGCAACAAAGGGAACTGCTGTCCTGTCGGCCTCACCTCTCTGCTGGGGAAGATCACAGAATAGATCCTCCTGGAAGCTGTTCTAAGGCACATGGGAGAGGAGGAGGTGACACGAGAGAACCAGTGTGGCTTCACCAAAGGCAAGTCATGCCTGACCAGCCTTGTTGCTTTTTGTGATGGCATAACTGTGTCAGTGAACAAGGGGAGAGCCACTGATGTCATCTGTCTGGACTTCAGTAAGGCCTTTGACACGGTCCCCCACGTCATCCTTCTCTCTGGATTGGAAAGATACGGATTTGATGGGTGGCCTGTTTGGTGGATGAGGAATTGGTTGCAAGATTGTACCCAGAGAGTGATGGTCAGTGGCTCAGTGTCCAGATGGAGATCTGTGATGAGTGATGTCCTTCAGGAGTCAGTACTGAGACCAGTGTTCTTTAATATCTTCATCAGTGACATCAGCAGTGGGATTGAGTGTACCCTCAGCAAGTTTGTAGATGACACCAAACTGTGTGGTGCAGTCAACATGCTTGAGGGACGGAATGCCATTCAGAGAGACCTAGACAGGCTCAAGCAGTGGGCCCAGGTGAACCTCATAAAGTTCAACAACGCCAAGTGCAAGGTCTTGTGCCTGGATCATGGCAACTCCCGCTACCTGTACAAGCTGGGGGATGAAAGAATTGAGCACAGTCCTGCCAAAAGGACATGGGGGTACTGGTGGGTGGGAAACTGGACATAAGCCAGCAATTTGTCCTCACAGCCCAGAAAGCCAGCTGTATCCTGGGCTGCATCAAAAGAAGTGTGGCCAG
>JANHGO010001067.1:0-36184 GCA_024606505.1 Aquila spilogaster
ATTCATCCACAAACACATCTTCATATAAATAATCACAAGACAGTAATTTGCTCCAGTATTCACAGATGAACATGTTTACATGATACTCTCTTTTCAGGACTCTCCCCCCCCCCCGCCTTCCTGGCAGAACTTTTCAGTTCAGGAATGCACCTCCACCTGTTCCCTCTCCCTGTCAGAGCTTTAACTATGAAAGAATTATTGGCTTTCCAGATACACTCTGAAACTAATCTTTGTATAAAATATTTTGAGACATGAAGTGAGTCTCCCCATGCTAGTAATCTATTTTATGCAACTTTACTGCTGTTGGTAGGGGCAGGAATAATGGGTTTACATGGTCTAAACTCTGAAGAAAGTAAGAGACTGGGGGCTCTGACAAATAACAATATGAATTGGTATATGCAAACATGTGTTGATGAGCTTGCTGAAAGATTGGCAGTGACAGGGTACTACTGTATACAGCATTGTTGGTGATAGTTTTCCAGTGTGTTTGAAAAGTTGTTCCTTTTGTTTGTGGAATTCCTTTTTGGATGTTTTTTTTTTCTCCCCTCAGGCACATTATGCAAATAGATAGCTAATGGCTTTGTGTAAAGCTTACTTATTATTCACTGTTATGTACAAATACATGTCTTCAATAAAATCAATTAATCATTCAATTAACAGCATAGCCTAAACAGGTAAAAAAAAGAAAGTACCTTAGCATTAATTAATTTCTGTTGTCTGCAGTGTGATTATTCCTGTGCATCAGTCAGTAATTGAAGACTGAAAAAGCTGAGATCTGATCTGTTCTGGGTAACAAATAAGGTGAACAGAATGTCTGAAAGAAAAAAATTCTAAGTTACTGTAAGGATTTCTTTAACCCTCCCATAAATGAAGCCTAGGAAAATGCAGCACTCCTTCAATCATAATAGCATAACATTTTTCCTTGAATGATTCTGTTTTCTCCAAATAATTCTTGTTTACAAATGCTCCTGTTCTAAAGCAAAAATGCAACTTCTCACATTAAGATAAAAGGAAGAAAAAAAAATTCAAAAATTGATCTCTAGTCTCTCTTGACTCTGTGTAAAATATGAGTCCTTGGAAGGTTTCCATGGTTTTGATTCTGTTTCTTTTTATTGTTTTCAGATGCAGTTTTGTGATGAGTCCTATGATTTCAAATCTTAAGTACCAAAATGTATTTTTTTACTTTGTTCTGTTGATGGGTTTTTATAGGTAAATATGCTATGCGAGATCTGGTTAATCGACTCCCAGGAGGCAATGGTCCAAGCATATTGTCTGATGAGACTGTAGCAGCAATCTGCTGTGCTTTGCATGAGGTCACTAGTAAAAACATGGAAAATGCCAAAGCCCTTGCTGATACTGGAGGAATAGAAAAGCTGGTGAACATAACAAAAGGAAGAGGTGACAGGCAAGTAGGCAACAAAGTTCATACCTAAACTGTTTCTCTGTTCCATTAAAAATGCTTAAGAATGCAGGAAATGTTTTTTTGAGTAAAAAAAAAAAAAAAAAAAAAAAGTGTCTGCCGTTGCAGTCCTGATCCGAGTAGCTAAAAAGTCTGAATCACATTGGGAAAGAAGAGGCAGTTGCTCCCACCATTCTCACGCAGTGTATTCTCTATCTAAAGCTATTGGAGACTTTTCCAGTTGCATGCAGTAATCACATTAATGGGGTCTATTCAGGTTAAACGGTATTTAAAAAAAAAAAAAAGATTAATAGAATATTTAGAGCTTTTCAAAGTCAGAATACGTTGCACCTTTGTCAGGATGTATCGCAATAGCTGTTAATTGTACCTAGCATGGCCATTTGGTGGGTTGTAAGGAGAGCTTGGCCTACCAAGCAGCTTACCTAGCCAGTGGGGTTTCCTTCAATAGGATTGCAAAGCAAGTGTTGGCTGAGAAGACCTGGCTCTCTGCAGGCTTACTCAGGTATGGCTGCGGCAAGCCCTGTGCTAGGGCTTTTGTTAGCAGAGTTCAGCGCTGGGCTTGATCGGGCATTGCGTTTGTTTAGTAGCAACAAAACCTTTCAGAACTGGACAGCTGAGCGCCAAGGAACAGGAACATGTGGTGGCTCCTGAGTCGTGCAGGGTCAGCAGACCCCATCTGGCTTTGATCAGCATCGCTGCTCTGTACTCCTTAGCAATATGACTGATGCAAATCATATTAGCATCTTGTATAAACCAGGATATCACAGATCTCCTTCCTATGGATAGCAGAAAGCTGATTATATAGCCAGACCTGTGTACTGTTCTCAGTGTTGGCTTGGATGGTAAAGGGGAGAAAAGGATTTCTTCTCACAGGAGTTGGTCAGTGTAAATTAAACATACCACGTTTTCAACAAAGTCTTTGTCTCAAAAGGAACAGGGCTATATTTTGAGTATCCACAATTTATAATACTTTATATGTTCAAGGGACACAGATTCATTTCAACTGCAGGTGTGAATGCAGTGATCCTTTATATGACTTCATTGGTCTGTGGAGACAATGTGTAAAGTTGCATCTGCACTTACATTTATGAGACAACAGGGTACACTAAAATCTTGTGAACATACTAAGAGTGTCTACTCATTGATTAACACTATTGCCTGCAATTTTTTTTCAGTCTTTTCTTTCAAAAACTGTGTTTAGATGAATCTTCACAGTGACAGAAAGAGGCATACGTTTAACACAGATGTCATGCTGCCGCATGTAGTGTCAAATCAGTACTTCAGTACCACTATCAGCTTATGACCATTTCTCTTTAAAAAGAAAGCATGATTTTATTTTGAATAACAGCTAGAGCAATTTTCCTGGCCTTGCTCTTGAGAGTGGAAAAGTGTTTTCCCAACCAATAAAAGTTTTCAGTAGCACAACACAGAACTGAGAACAAAGTCTCACTATGTGGATGGCTGGAGGCTTTTAATACCAGCTCTTTTTCATTTGTTTCTTCCTTTTCCACAGTTAGGAATTTTGTACAATGATTTAAAGTATGTAGTCCAGTTTTTATGAAATGCACGAAATAGAATGTTTCTTTTCATGATTTTTAATTCTTGCAGACAATGACAGTGGCTATTTCAGCCCTTCTATCTGCATTCCTCACATGGGTGACCTGAAGAGAAAATTTCTAGGCTGGAGAGGGAAATGATTGTCATGCTTACTCATGTTCTGCTCCAGCCTTTTGATGAGGCTGCTGACAGAGCTGTGTTCATGCTGTGGTAATGCAGGCATGCATTATTGAGACCTGGAGAGATGACCTGAGTTGCTTCGCAGCATCAAGGTTTAGGCTATTATGCAGCTTAGGAACATTGTTCTTTTTAAGTGGAATTAAGTGGCTTTCTAATAATGTAATATTCTTTACTTCCTTAGATCGTCACTGAAAGTTGTCAAGGCAGCCGCCCAGGTACTGAATACATTATGGCAATACCGAGATCTCCGTAGTATTTATAAAAAGGTAAATTACAAAATTAGCCTACACTGGAAAACAGTTCTACAAAAACTCCTAATTTAATGAAAAGCAATTTATTTTGATGACTTTTTTCTTTTTGCCACTCCACAGGATGGATGGAATCAAAGTCATTTTATTACACCAGTGTCAACACTAGAGCGAGAGAGATTCAAATCACATCCTTCTTTATCAACAACAAATCAACAGATGTCACCTGTCATACAGTCAGGTCAGTCAAGGAATGCAAAGAGATTTACTAAAGGGGTACCTGGTATCCCATTTTTTTAAACTCAAATAGCCTCCCAGTTTACTACTAATTCTATCTAAAACACAGAGGTCATGCTGTCTCTCCTCTGTATTTAAACACAAGTACTTCACGTACTCTGAATGTTACCTTAGCTGTTACTGTTGGCAGGCTTCAGATTCCACAGGATTTGTGGATGTCTCTACATAATGTTTTCATTTGGATAAGGAGCACTTTTAAGCAAATCTCCCCACTTACTCCTTAATGCAAATCAAACTGCAGTCTCAGAATGTGTGAATGGTATTCCTTTTGGATGAAACTGTATCAGATGGTGTGCTTCAAGACCACTGATGTACTCCAACTGCTAATGGGTATTCAGTTCCTGAGACCAGGTTAGACTTGGTGCTAAGTAAAATCCTCAGAGTACACACCTGGACTTTGTTACCATTTCCCTTTACAAAGCCACTGCTGTGCTGTATGACTTGGCGTTGTAGATGTAGCCTCACGGACCACGGGTACTTGATAGCACGGAAAGCAAGAGACCTATTTTCATTCCCAATTATGTAATGTCACATTAGGATGAGCAAGACAAATAGAAAAATCTTACTCCTCTGGCTCCTCGTTTATTTCTCACCTTTGTTTCTTTAACATCTTCAGTGCTAGGATTTAGATCTTTATGAGGGGGCTGATACAAAACCTACTTGAAGCCTTGTCTATTGTCTTCAATTGGCATTTTACTTTATCCAATTTACTCTTCTATTTTTATGTGAATAGATCTATGTTAATACTGAGAAATAACTATCTACCATGACTGCTAAAATAAGTGACCAGTTCCTATAATACTCTTGTTTAATTACTTCTTTACTTTACAACCCTCACACATGCCTTCACGACATGGTTGACTTGGAAAACAAGGACTCAACCAGGGATTTATTTTCCTACGAGAAGTATACCTGTAGTGTCTTAAGAAGGGAAAGAAAGCATATCTTTCATGCCCAGAGGTCCTCTGAACCACCACAGTACAACATACGGGACTGATTCCTTTGCCTAGTGCCATACAACAGCAGACGGCAGTTACCAGTTCTAGAGGGTTTTGTTATTCTGATCTTACTGTGTTTCCACGTTCCGTTTTCTCCCAGCCCTTCGGGATTCCAAAAGAACGTCCTGACCAGGTATCTTTGTCACTCTCAAACCACGTGATACTGAAGGCAGTTCTTACTTTTACACCTAGTTGCCAACTTGCACATACTGGCATCAAAACACCACCTTGAATTCACAGACTGTTTAAGCTATGATCTACTGCCAGAGCCAAAAATACTTTCTCAAAATAAGCAATGACAAAGAAGCAAATACAGCTTAGGCTCAGGGAACTGACCAGATTCTACCAAAGTGTAAAAGGATATTCCAATACCTACTGTCAAATTCTTGTCTCAGCACAGCGCTCGTAGTTCTTTGAACTACAAGTAGGAAGTAAGATGGCCAGCTCTGACATAATATTCAGAGGCTGTTGTACTTCAAAGAATGCTTAGTACAAAATCCTAATAGGAAGTGTCTGCTTTTGTGTTCCAGAGCATGAACAAACTTAGACTAGTAAGGTGGAAGTCTGGTGCAAAGAACGTGTCCGCGGAGGGTACTGTGGTAGCAGCCTTGCTGATCATAGCATGCACAGTAGGCGCATGGTAGAACAGTTACATTTGGCCTGTAACAGTTCTTGTTTCAGTCACTCAATTACTAACACACGCATTACATTGACCCATGTCATAGTTTTAATGACACCCCCAAATGTAGCGGGTTTAGCCATGAATATGCCAGGATAGTATCAGTAATTAAACTATCCATAATAACACAAAATTGTGAGATATGATGTAATGGACACAGCTAATGGAAGATATCATTGGTTAGTATTTTGAAGCAAAATTACTAGAAATTATTTTTAAGTATTTTTCTCCTGTATTACTGGAGCCTTTCTAAGCCAACAAAACCTGAGTGGTCTGTAAAACGGGGAAGATTTAGCAGAACAAACTTTTTACAACTACAGTAGCAATTCAGCTGTTCACTGTAAGAATATAAAGTAAGTAATCCATTGTTATGATCTTACAGCAGTTGTCAGCCACCTGGAGCACAAAATATCCAAGATACTGTTCTTTGATTAGCATGCAGAAGTGTAATACAAGTGTGTACATGGATCACTTCAGCCAGACAGACTGTAAATCTTTCCGTCCTGTCCCAAGTGATCAGATGGACTTAAATAGAATCTTTAAGTATAACTTAGATAAAATCATAAACATTAGGAGTATCATCTTCTAAATGCAAACAAATTATTTAATATGCAAACTGAAATGGGTCTCTTATTTCAGTTGTAAGCAGTATAGAGCAGTCAGTGATTCACCATTAAAGTATAAAATTATAATCTCATGGTATGTTATTGATAGCTTTTGTCATTGGGGTTCTTCATCCAGGAAGAACTATGTACTAGTTTTGTCTGTTACCCACATCTCTCTCATTTGTTAATCCTTGAGGAAGGAAGGGGTGAGGAGAGAATACAGAGAAGGTTAGGTATGATGGGAAAGGCTTTTGTTGTATACACTAATAATTTTCCTTTTTTCATCAGTTGGCAGCACATCCTCATCACCGGCTTTATTAGGAATTAGAGAACCCCGCTCTGAATATGATAGGACGCAACCTTCTATGCAGTATTATAATAACCAAGGCGATGTCATTACACATAAAGACATATATACTGGTAAGATACCGGTAAAGTGAACTTTTAACTGGAATATGTAAATATTCCTTATATGACGAGTTTATACAATCATAATATGGACAGTTGCATTAGCAGGCTTGTTACTACTTAATGTTGTTTTCCATTTTTATTCATTATATTCATTGCATGTGGAACCGAGCAGGTTTTTCATCTGTCTCTGCTATTTTCTTGAAAATTACACACATTACCAGAATAAGAGATCTGTTTATATACTAGGAGGTGAGGGGTGTTTGGAATTATTTTTATTTAAAATCCTATTACAGAAAATTTATTTAACAAATACTAACAAATACTAACAAATACTAACAAATACTAACAAATACTAACAAATACTAACAAATGATAAATCATGATAAATCATGATAAATCATGATAAATCATGATAAAATAATAAAATTAAATTAATTATAATTAACAATGATTATTAATGGTAGATACTGGTAGATACTGTGTGTGCTTGTATATTATAATAATGTAATATTATATTGTTAAATTATACCAAGATTTCATCTTTTCTCTGATCTCCCTTTTCCTTCTTACTGTTTGACACAAGTCACAAAACAATAGAGATGACAGTGAATGAAGAGAAGGAACTTCCTTGTTTTAAAAGTTATTAGTCTGTAAAACAAAAAACACCAAGACAAAATAGCCGCTTGGTTTCAGTTTTAACTACTGCTGAGGGACAAAATTTGCCTGTGTATTATTAGTAGATACTAGAATTTGCAGACTTAATTGTTTGGGTGCTACATAATTTCTTCTAGGTAGAATAGAAGCAAACAGACTTATAGATGAAAGAATAAAGACTGAAGTTTATGCCATAAACTTGTTTTCTCACAGGTTCCAGCAAACCTTCGCCAATATACATCAGTTCCTATTCCTCACCAGCAAGAGAACAAAATAGACGACTACAGGTGACCCAAAAATTTCATTTTGAAATGACACTGTTAACAAGACGCAGCATATAGTGTTTAATGGAACTTGAGTGTACTTCGTAATATTAGAGTGCTTTTTTATAGAGTGTGATCTATAGCACATGGTTAATTTGTTATTGGGCATTAGTGTACTTAAACTGACAATTGCTTATGTACTTCTATTAGCTTTGTGGTTTCTTTTTATAGTCACATATTTTAGCATGTTCTTATGGGATCTGAGACCACTTTTCTGACTTGATGTGACTTTTTTTTTTTTGGTAGGTAGGTAGGTATGGTCAGGTTCTGTCCTTTCTACTTATGTTCTAAAACTCCTACTTCCAGAGAGTTACTAGCTTCCCAGTGAATGTAGGAGACACGCAGGCACACTTAGACGTTTTTCCTCCGTTTAGCTTCATTTAAAAATTAGGTACATTTAATGGAGCTTTGAAACCTATGTTACTGTCATCATTGGTAGAGCTGCACTTATCTTTTTAGGGAAGGGTTCTGTATCACGTGTGTAGGTTTGAGAAACAAGTATTTTCTCTGCTAATTATATTTTGAAAGCTTATTTTTCTATCATTTTGTCAACAGCATCAGCAATTGTACTACAGTCAAGAAGATACCAACAGAAAAAACTACGATGCATACAGATTATACTTGCAGTCCCCACATAGCTATGAAGACCCATATTTTGATGATCGAGTTCACTTTCCTGCTACTTCAGATTACGCAACACAATATGGACTGAAATCAACCACAAATTATGTAGACTTTTACTCCACCAGACGATCTTCTTATAGAGCAGAACAGTACCCAGGTTCACCTGACTCCTGGGTGTAGCATCAGAGAGAAGAAACAACAGTGTATTTCTCACCTTGCTTGAGAAGAAATGGAATGGCCTCATTTGTCATTTAGGTTATGAAATGTGAAAGTGAAATAAAAGAAGGAACAAGGAAGTTGTTTTTTTGGTTGGTTTTGTTTTTTTGTTTTTTTGGTTTTTTTTTTTGAGTGAGGAATTGTCAGGAAGAAAAACTGGAAGGGATGGTTTTTTTGCTCTGTTTAGATGTTAGGTATAATTACTTGTAGCTCCTGTAGTCTGGTGAGGGTGTGGGCGATGTGATGAAAGGTTTGCGAATTGAGTAAAATGAATTTGGAAAGTGTGTAGGTCAGAGCAAATTAAAGCTGATTTTTTTTTTTATGTGAATAAAAGTCTTGTTCTGATAGTTTGTACAGAAAAAATAAAATGGATGCCCTTGTTTTATTGCTATTACTAAATGTCAAGATTGTACGCTATTACGTCTTGTAAATTTCTTTCGTTGGTGTAAATATGGAAATGCCACATTGGTTTAAAGTGCCATCCATTTGTAATGCAGTGTGTCATTTTAAAAGGAATTTGAAACATCATGCACAAAAAAAAAAATCCAAGAAAACATTATAAATTTTAAAAGGGAAAAAAAAAAAAAACCTTTTAAAGATGAATAGTGTAATTTTGAAGCACAAAGTCCAGTCCAGTATATCTACACTTCTCCCATTCCCTGCCTATTTCATAAGAAACTTCACTGCCATTTTCTATGCACATGGAATAACAATAAATATGGAAGTCTCATCCATGGAAAGCTGTTCCCTGTTCATTTTTTTTTTTATTTTATTTTCTGTGTGTGATATTCAGAAACAAATACCATTAATATGAAGTCTAATTGCATGTTTTTAAGCAGGTTAAATATATCAAAACATTTGGGCCATTTTCCCAGCTTTCTTCAGTGCATATATTCTGAATTTGTCAGGCTGGCAGACCAAAGTGTGAAATTATGCACTTTCCTCCCGTTATTCCTTAACTAGTATTTTTACTTTTGATACAGGCAATCCAAGATATTTCAGAACTCTATCCCTGTTTTCCTCCCATCACTCCTCTATTCCTCCCCTTGCTCTCTCTCCAAGAAAATGAAGATGATCTTGCTTTCATAGAAATTATAGTCTCCATTTTTACTACATTCTGCTTGGATTTATTTACAATAAAAATCTTTGATTCTTTTAAGTAACTAAATCACATACTTTCCTCATGCCATAAAGTCTATTGCCTTTATACTGTCTGTAATCATAATTATTGTTCACCGTCATTGCACTTTTCTTCGGTTTTCAGTGTTTCCAAGTATCCCGATTGCATCAGTGAAATGAGAAAAGGTAAGCATAACTGCTCCAAGTTTAGATTATAAGGCAAATTCACTTTCCTTTAATTGGCTGGGCTACTTCAGCCCCCTGACTGTAAAAGGGAAAAGAAATGAAGGTATAAACAGCACAGTAAAAGCAGTGTGTTAGGTCTTAACTTTGATATACAGCCATGCAATTCCCCACTGGCTGCAGTGCGACATGTGTTGCTGAGGGCCAGTATTACGGAGATGGTGCCTTTTCTTTCCTATAAGACTTTATTTTTTCTTTTAAGATAGAAAATAGTTTCCATTTACTTGACTTTGAGTTTGTTTCTTGTAACATTAATTTTGCTACTGATCTTTCATCATTGTTCTGACTACCTTCAGAGTCATGTGCAAGCTTTGGTATGCAGACTAATTAATGCAGATCAATGTTGATTATCTGGTGCGCCTATAACCTACTAAAGGTGGTAAGCTCTCTGAGCCAAATATACTTATCCGGCATTTCATTGTCCCAGGAAGATTTAACTTAGCTTCAGATAACAAAATAATAGACTGAGATGGTCCTAGTCTGTTATTACTTGCTTCTTTAAATCCGCTAATAACTCTCCAAAAAAGAGGGAGGTAGTCATTTCAACAAAACAGCTGTATGATGGAATAATTTTTGCTTCTCATCTGAGGCAGTTTCATCAAGATCAAAACCAGCAAGATTCGGGACAGAACCCCCAAGTTGGACCTTCATGCTGTAGAATATATATATATATAGAGAGAGTTCATTATGTTAGTTTTCTTTTGTTTTTATTGATCTCATTTATTTATGTATTTTTACACATTATGTCTTGGTGCTATACTGATTAAAATTATCTGTACAGTATATTTGTTGGTTAATTTCCCTATATGTGTAGTTTCAGACTGAATGTGTGGAAGTGGGGAAAAGAAATAGGGTACAATTTCATTTCATTGTTCACTTTCATAGTGCAGTCTGGCTTTTGGGCCTGTTTCAAAATGTCAGGAGCATAAATTTAAGCTGAATGCTTTTAAAATGCATTGTATTCACAGTTTTGTATTCAGATTGATACTCCACTGAGGAAGATAAAAAATGGTTAACTCTTTGAAAAAGCAGATGTCCTTAGGAGAAGGTGATGTTAGTTTGAAAACTAAATAGTAATAGTGGCCTGGGAATTTCACTGCTTTGTTTCCCCCTTTCTAATAATTGCAAATATGGTGAAAGAAAAAGAGTTAAGCTTCAAGAGCAGGGAGTTAAAAATGATTCAGACTAGAACAGATTGAGAAGGTGTATAGCGAGACTCAACAGCAGAGTTGTGCATGTCCTTTTGTGTAACTCCCTCCCACAGAGGACAACTGAAACTAGCATTGACCTCAGTGAAACAGTTATGCTCACTAAATGCCAGAGAACAATGGGAAATGAGTGCTTAAAGTAACACGTCTGTGATACTCTGTCTTGTAAAAAGCCTAAATACAATACACTTAAGAAGGAGATGAATCCTAACTGAATTAGGATTATTATTTAAATAGGCTCAAAAGAATCCAGGCCCCTAAAAAGATACTTTTTTTTTTTCATGGTCTTTACTCCTGCCTGAATGAGAAGTGTCCATTGTGAATGAGTTAGGCAATGCAAGTCATACATGAATGTTTGCAACTCTCAACGGTCTAACCTGAAATTTTGAATTGATACAGTTACATACAAGAAGTCTATATGAAAGGACAGATGAGAAATTTTTTTCAGGACAGCATTCATGATTGTTTGACTTCCATTAGTTGTCTTGAGTACGCCTGAATTGTAGTCAGCTTGTACCTTTCCTCAGACGCTGTAGCTAACATTTTTAACCACCATGCACTTCATTCGTTCACCTAGGGATTTAGGTTAGTCAGCAGACCACTTCTGCCCAATCTGGGTATTGCTACTTCATACTGAGTCCCCTCTAAGTGAAATAGAAGTGCTGCAGTCTTGCACTGCCTTGTAAAATTTCTCCTGTCTGCTCAAAGGGAGAGAAATGGAGTGGCTCATCTTAGTGTAGCACAAAGATCTAGGATATATCCCAAAATACTTATTCTAGACACACATACACAGAGGCATACAGCTCTGGTGAGAACACCTAGCTGTGGCATGACACAGCTATGTGAAGTCAGAACTGGCCTGACAAATATGGGTGAATTGCCAAGTGAAACGAAACTTTCATGGCCGAACCCAACTCTACAGGGTAGCAAAAGAAGGGAGATGTGGATGAGCTGGGTAGGAGCAGAGTTGAGTTATGTAGGAAAAGAAGATTTAGCTATAAGAAGAAGGATTGTGAACACTGGAAAAAGACAAACTCTTTAGCCTATCAGAGCTAACAGACACTGGCTTAAAAGAAAGCATCTCAGCCAAGGACACTAGTCACATGTACATTCTCTGTTTGAGTTACTGTAAGAAAGACTACTGCTCATAAAAGGTAACAATGTAAGTATTAATCAACTTTAAAAAAAAAAACGTGACTGTGGCCATGGGTAAATTATTGCAGCTGTCAACAACAGTAGATAAAGGGCTTAGAAGAAAAGCTGTCATTTTGAGACCAACTATGAAATTTCTCATAGGTAAGGCTGGATAGAAGAGACTGGAGGAACCTTCACAGGCTGTGGTATGAAGGTGCAAGGATTCGTTTTTGGCTGCACTGCTTGCTTCACTCCAGTCCTTGGAACTGGACAATTATTACTGAAGTTTAAGACTGTCTAATGCTATTGGGCACAACGTTGCCTTCCTAACAACAAGCAGCATCTACTGAGATGTCAGTCTTGTAGAATTGAAAAGATCCACTAGTCTTCATCAAAAAGAAGACAGCCCCTTTTCAACAGAACAGACCTTCAGAATAACTAGCCCACAGACAGTGACACTCCTGTCTTCCAAGCAAACCGTGGTTCTCTGCAGGCTATGATCAAGGTGATTATCAGCACAAATACAGCTGCATTAGGCTTCCAAAAGCCTAAAGCATACAGGTCTAAAAACACTTTAAGGGGAGAAGTTACTATGCATGCTATAAAACGGGAAGAGCAACAACATTATTTAGGTACTTAAAATATACAGTTGTCACACCGTGTCATAGCCTGTAACAATTCAACAGCTTTGGAATTAAAACTCAACTAGGCTAACTGTACTAAAATTACACAGAAGAAAAATCCTGTGACTAGGTATCTGGGAACTTTTACATTGTAATGTGATCTCTATTACAGAATCATCCGTGAGGGGAAAAAGATACGTCGGGTAATTTTTAAGCTGACCCATGGTAAGCTAGGTGAAGGTACTACACCTTTTGAGATCCATGTAAATTGCTGACAAGAACAGGGTTGTTTTTTTCTGGGCCTTTTTTCAGAAACAAGTCTCCAGCTGATATGTGACTCATGCAATAGCCCCTAGCATCATACATTGCTACATATGAAATTAACAGATCTTCAGAAAGAAATCATGGCCTTTATTAATTTTCTACCATCTGATGTTTTTTTCACTGAATTTACATCTGATGGCAGCTCATGTTTATATAAAGTCAATGAAATATCACTGAGGTAGTAACTTATAATGGTGATAGGAAAAACAATAGTATTTATAAGCCCCCAAAACAAATGCCGAGTTGATTTTTTTATTGCCAGTTTCTGTGACTAAATTTTGAGCCTCATATCATACCTCTTCTGATATATCTGGTATTTGTATCTCTTCTCAAAACCTCAGTCAGGTTGGAATAAGTCTAATATGATACAGTCATATTAGGTCCGTATAACTAAATGAGAAATTCTAGGTGATTCTTGCAGGTTAAAACTTTGTTTTCAAAGATGAGCTAAAGATCTCTGAAGAATACCACTGGCTTCTAGTTTGACATATTTACTTTTAAAACTCTTTTTTTTATAAATCAAAGTCTAGGGATGTACAACACGCTTAGAAGAATACACAACTCAGAACGAGGCAGTCTTTGAAGCAAAGCATAGAAGCTTGGTATGCTCAAGGAAAGAATAAGACAAGTTAGCAAGAACTCAGCAAATGGTGAGGAACAGTCTGAAGAAGGAGGAAAAAAGCCTCGTTGGATTAGAATGCTTATTTCTCTCTTAAACAAGATCTGTGGGCCTAAACAGGATATAAGTGTTACAGCTCTATCACTGACTGCCAAACAAGAGCAGCAAAGAGTGATTTAACAGGTTGAGGAAGGTCCTTAAGACTTCAAGTTCAGTAAATGCAATAATAATGGGAGATCTTGATTACCTCCATGTAGACTGGGAAAATGCCACATTATGGTGTGATGCCCAAACTAATTTTTTACATACCATAACAGACTGCCACTTGGTGGGGGGAGGAAGCAACCTCTCCCCCCGCCCCCTCAAAAAAATAAAAAAAAAAAAAAAAAAAAAAGACTCACCTTGCTCCTGAACACCCAGATCCTGCTACAAAATGATGAAATTGAAGTGGCACAAGCAGTGACTACAGTGTATCAGAACTAGTACTCAGGAACTGTCCTTTTCACTATGCCATTTTACTTTTTTTAAACAAGGTTAAGGAAAAGCCAAATAGCTATTATTATGATGTTTAAATTCAACAATTACATAAAACCCAAAAGTTTGTAAAAAAAAAAAAATTTAAAAAGCACTATGAAAGGGATGTTTGTGAACTGAAGGAAGAGTACTTAATGACACTATATTAAAGGCTCAAAGCAAATGCATAGTCTCTATCGAGACATTTCAAAGATAAAAAAAATTAAAGAGCTAGTATGATTAAACAGCAAGATAACAGAATAAGACAGAAGTAAACATCAATCCTTCAAAAGACTGCAGTTATGTACAAATGAGGAAAAGAAAGAGTCAACACATTTGGTTGGTTAAATGCTAAAAACTACAGTAAACTCTGCCAAAAAAAAAAAATTTACTTGGGAAGGGATTTTAAAAACTAATTACTTTTTTAAATACTGAAGAAACAGTAAGTCTGACAGAAGTATACCTGAACGTGCTAAAGGGGAAAAAAGAAAGAAAAAAAAAATAATGCCAAACATCTAACACATATATCCCCTTTCCCCAGGATAATATGATAATATGGGTATTAAAATATTGTGTACACTGAAAAATTACCAGGTGAATCCTTCTTGGATTTATTAATACAGTCACTAAAGGTAGTAAGAGGTTAATACATCTGTCCCATCCTATTCCCTAGCCAAGTCCAACAGGTCACTGTCAGAGCACTCAGGTCTTGTGTTTGATAGGGTAAAGCTGCTGCTAGGTTTAAGATAGACAACAGCATTTCCGAAGATCAAAAACACATTAAAAATTATTTTTAATGAGCTACTGGGGAGAAATAAGCTGCTGACTTGCATTTTTGACTTCTAAAACTCTGGGTTGATAAGACAGTCTGCATTTATATGGGGTTTGCTCAGCTTGCAGCACACGCAACACCAGTTCACATCCTCACGCCGAATCCTGTATAGCCAGAGCTCATAACACTCTATAATTGCAACCAACTTGATCTCAAAAATACCTGGACTTATCCATGTGTATACAATTCACCTAGAGCCTATTTCCAATAGAACTTTTTTAGCATTCCAGAAAAATACAAACCTTGCTCCAGTATCATGGATTAGATATATAATTTGGAATAAACTTCTTCCTAATGTTTTCAGATTTTGGGGATTGTTATAAAGTAATTTTTTTCATTATGATAATCACGTTGTACAACAAAGTTTAACTCCAAGACCGACTGCTGTATGGATTCAACTAAGGCTACTCTAGATTTATGTCCACACCAAGGAATTTAGACCCCCTAGACCTAATATTTCAACTTATACCTTTGTACAGAGCCAGAAGGAAGCATTTTAACACCTTGTTTGCAGAGATTATTGCTACCACTGATACATAGTACCTTGCTCTAGACAAAAGGTGCATTTCTTCCCCAGGCTCCTTCTAGCTGCTGCCAAAAAGACAGCAACAAGCAGGTACTGAGCATTTTTTACATATTCTTCAGACTGGTCCACAGGTGTCACGTCCCAATTTCTCAGGACGATGACTCAGGTTTGCTGACTCCCAAGTCAGGATTAAGGTGAAACAACACCAGGGATCCTTTAACTCACAAAACTCAAATTTTTATTTGCTCACAACAAGAACTGGCATGAAACTACGTCAGTAAACTGTGTAACGTGCTAACCCTACATCACCAAACACATACTACAGGCCTTGCTTATTTTTGGATCAGTTCAGGTAAGACAGTAAGGAGATCCCTCCCGTTGAGTCACGAGGTTCAGAGCAGACCCCCTTGCTTTCTAGACTCCTTCTCACAGAGGAGCCCAGGGGCGGCTGGATCCGCTCCTAGTCCCAGACTTGGTCAACGGTTTATGTCTAAAGGGATGAGGTGTAGGGATTGTGGAAAAGGAAAGAGGGAAAAGATGTCACCGGTCCCGGATCCAGCGTTGGTCCCGTCAGCCGAGGGTTCCAGTCCCGGCAGGCTTGCACCCGTAGGGCTTCAGTTGGTGCCCTTTTATCATCCTTGCCCCTCCTTCGGGCAGGCACCCGAACTCATTAGGCTAATTAGGGAGCCTTTGGGCCGTGGGCTTGGGGGGGGTCGCTTGGGGAGTAGCTTCCCCTTCCCTGCAGATGTGATCTTTCACCACGCAGGGTGAGCTGCCCTGCTCAGTGCATCATCAGAGGGAGCTGTGCTCCCCCCGGCACGGCCCCCCCTCCTGCTGCTGATGGGCGCTGATCGGCGGCTTCTCAGCCGGGGCTCCTTGCCGGGCAGGGTTCGTTCTTACCCGGAGTCAGTCGTTAAAGCAGAACTTGCCCCACCGCAGCGTTTGAGACATTAACTCCTTCAGTCTCTCACAACTTCCTTCATCTGTGCTTCATTTACTGCCACGCTAAGGGAACATAAAGGACATGGCAATGCAACTCACCCCTTCAACTATAAAAAAAACCCCACTTAGCAGAGTTCTAAAAAAAACTACCAAGCATATGGAAAGGTCTCAAAGAACATGTCTACCGAGGGCACTGTTGAGAACATGGTCTGAATTATGCTGTATGCTTGCATGGCGAGCGTGATCATAGTTAGGCTTTATTGATTAAGACTATTAACAAGCTCATTAGTGAAGCTCCTGCACTGTTTCTTCTGTTACCATTACGTGTCAGCAGCTCATCTGTGTTACCAAGGCTCACTAGGGGGAGGGAAAAAAAAAAGGCACTGCAGCTGGTCTTTGAATTTCTTGAATTGTGCTTGTCCAAAGTAGCTTAGTGCAAATGACCGTGACTGCCTCTATTATGTGTTCTTCCTGGATGGTTACACTAGGTCCCGAGATGTACTGCTTTAATTCTATAGCTTAAATATTTTATCTGTCCGTGTGCTACTATACTACATTTAAAAAAATCTATTAAAATATGCCTCTGAAGTCTGCTCATCTCTTCAAAAGCTTTGTGCATTCTGTCATTAGCAGAGTGCATTAACATGAGTGAAGATGATAAAGACGACAAACTGAGTTTCTTAGTGCCCAGGTTAATGAGCTAAAGTGGAAATGCAGAGTGACTAGAGAGCAGGAAAGCTTAAAAACATCAAGAGAAGGAAAAACAAATCTTTTGAGATTCTTACTGAGATTTATTTTTTATGTAAAACAAATTAAGTTTAGAGTAACTTAGCAGATTAAGAATAATTATTGAAATTCCCGGTACATAATAGCCATTATGATGATATGTATTGGGAACTTTTATGTAAATCACTTTCTCATTTTCTTGCTTTATTTTGATGTTACTATTTGCAAAGCTGTTTGTTTTTCAGAAAACATCAGAACAGCAATCATATTTATCATCTTTATGAAAGAACTGGAACATAAATACAAGCCAAGTATCTCTATAGAAGGAGATCTGTCTAGCTCCCGAGGCATATGTGTTTTACACACTTTATGTGGGCATATTTACATAAATGCATGTTTGTCCCCTAGTTATTTTAGTTTTAAGATCAGACAATATATTTTAAAATCTTTTTTCTCTGATTAATAAATACAACAGTATCTATTCAATACAGGTGTATCAAATGGGATGTGAACTTCCAGACCGGACCACATAAAAATTATCACCTGTGGGACAAGGTCAAATTAAGGGAAGAAACTGAGCTGAATCTACTAGTTTTGTACTCTTGGATATAAAACAAACTGTCAAAACTTGTATTTCAGGGTTGGTTTTTTTACAGCAAAGTAGTCTGTGTGTTTTGAATATCTCTCAGATGCAATTAATGGCCTGTTCTTAAGATGACAAGAAAATACACAACAGTGATTATACATTTTAAGCTAACCTAAAATTTGACCATGCCCTTCCCCACAGGAGCTGAAATATTATGGAAAAGGATATGGTTAGCACAGCACAATCTGGTAAGCATGTATGTTCACTAACTCAGTGTGCCAGTCAAGATCTAAGTAGGTGGAAGGTGCCTTGTCTAGTCCACAGTTTGAGCAGTATATGGCAGAATAAAAGGTGGGTTCTTTTGAACTGCATGGAAAACGTGCCTGGTTTTTATATTTCCACAGATGGAAAAAGCACTATGAACTTGCTCATCTCCACAGCAGCTGCAAATACCATTGAATACAGCTTTCTGCTTCTACATAAGGACCAGCAAATACCTTGTTTTCAAGGTGATATATACAATATCTCCTTCTCTTTCTAATATTTAGAGTTCTACCCATTCCAGAATAACACCTAAACTAGTGTTTAGAGACTACTGCATTTGCATAGCATTCACATACTTCTAGGAAGCTCTCTTTCCATTGGAACCAGCCCATTTGAGTCGTTTTTGAGCAACAATTGCAGGCTTCAAATCAAGGCTGATTCATCCGAAATGCGTATTTTCATTAAAAAAGGTCCTTTCTAAACACAGGCAGTGAACAGAAGAATATATAAACACATACAGGTCACTGCTTTTCCCATTTCTCTTTTCTTCTAGAGATGGAATCACCTCCTGCCAGGGAGAAGTAATGCCTTTTTAGCATCAGCACCTTGCCCTGTGAGACCAAGAATTCCCTCATCAATCTGGAGCCATATGTTCTTGATATCCCATTTGTTGATTATCTTCCTGTCCCATATTTTCCTTACCCCTGTGCTTATAAATTCCTAATATATCCCACTTTAAAAAAAAAAAAAAACAAACCCAAACCACAACACAAAACCCCACCACATCTTGGCAAATAACTACTGCATAAAATACTAAGCACTGTCAACTTCTGCATGCTCCACTCCACTCATATAGCCAGCATTATGATTTAACACGCAGAATTGAAGAACTGTACAGAAACAGAAACACCACAAACTATAATTTTCCTAATGCAGTAAGTGAGCTTCCCTTAAAGATAACTGGTTGTTAATCAAAGCACTTGGAGATTAATCTTTTTAATGTACGCACCTTCTCCTACTCTCAAAAAATCAGAAAATGTTCACTCTTTCTATTGTCCATTTTGGCACAAAAGAGGCAGGGCCACAGCATAGATGTAATTTCAGAATAAATATGATTTTCCCCCTTTAAAAAATGTACATGATTCAAGTCAGTGAAAGAACTTGTCTGGCCTGAAATTTCTTCCGGATATCTATAAACTGTCTCGTATCTACACTACAAAAGATTAATGAGAGAATTAAACAGGATTTACAAGCTGTGGGTTTCCCACACTGATTCTTACCTGAGCTTGTATCTGAGATGCCACACTAGCCTTATTTTCACTAAAGCTGAGATACCCAATTTCTTGTTTGTACAGTGTAAATGCTTTTTATTATTAACTTACATTCTTCTCAGTTCTTCTGAGCACCATCCTTTTCCTCCAGCTAAAATGGACAGTGAATCAGTAGACTTTAATACTCCTCCTGAATTGCCATTCACTGCTTATGGAAACGTTGACGAAAGAAAAACTGTATCCCAAGTACAACCATTCCAAAGAGAAGTACCCAAACTCAGTTGGATTCCAGCATTTCTGTATGCTCTAAACTGCAGAGGAGTTATGATGACTACTGTAAGGTTGACATTTCCTTTATAGGACCAGCAGCATCTCAAGCAATTCAATTAGTAGATTCATAAGAACACTCACTCTACCCATGTGCAATTCTCTACAGACAGCCATATCATACTTCCTCTTGTCCCAGAAGAGCTTCAATAACCTCAAAACCTATGCCCTGCTGCTTCAGGAGAGAACAAATGACCTGCTAGTGATGCAAACACCACGTTTTACTCATAAGAACTATGCCAAATGAGATAGCCATAGAAACACAGCCATAAGCTTTGGCTGGCTAAACCTGGTCACCTATGGCAAAGTTTATGCAGCTAAACTTGTCACACATATGGCAATAGTTTTTAGTATCAAGAAACCACTCTCAAAGCTGAGTTTCTGCCAATCTCTTCACAAACAACTAACAGCTATACACCCCTCCTGCACTACTGGTTTGAATGGGAAGCCTGACAGGAAACACGTCAGTCCAATTCTCATCGCATTATTGAATGCCAGGAGAGGAGACTGCCAAAAGACAATTCACAGGGGATACGCTGCCTCCCATCTTGCCAGCAACGTGTAAGCATGGCAGCTGAACTGCAGAAAGGGAGACCCGAAAAGGCTGACTTTTGCCAGTTTAGACCTACAGCAAAAGGTCTGATGCCTTTTAGACCAACTGTTTTCAGAGGAATTGGTAGCACAGGCCTCAGGTCCTGCTATGAGTGCTGAGCAACATTCACTACCTATCACAACCATTTTCTATGAAGCACGTAACAGCATTTTCCAAAGCTAAAACATGCCTTCAACACAATGTGAATGCAACATATATACTGCATTATGGATCCTGTAACATCTGACCATAAAACTACTCCATTATTTTTCCTGACACGTTCCCATGAGAGGATGTATCTGCTTTCTACTGGGTGGTCACTGGGTGAGTGGTCTTGAATAAACACAGCCATGAACTTGCAGGACATTCTGATCTGAAGTATGCTGCTGGCTGTATTCTCTGAGCACCCCACCATTAGCTTAGGATTTGAATACTGTCAGAGCCAGGATCCAAAACTCAAGTTCTTAAAAGATTTGTGCTTCTAATCATCAAGACAGATTTGAAATAAATGGTCAGTCACTGAGTCTGGCAAATATAAGACAGGAAAACAGCCAGCAGTCCAATTTCTTTCCCAGCCAAGCCCTTAATGTATGAAAACATGATATAAGAGTGGTGTACAAAAAGCACTTTTTGCAGTATAGAATTACTTCTTAAGGAGACGACCTTGATGTTTTACCTCAGAGAAGCCTAAATCAGAGGCAGGGTAATGTTCAGAGCCTTCTGTCAGGGGATATGGAGAGATACGTCTCTCCAAAGACGTAACATAGATGGGAGAAGTCACAGTCTGCAAAGGCAGGCAGAAATCAGCAGCAAGTTTCTTCATTTGCTCACAAATAGCATCAAAGTGGTATTTTGTGAGTTCCTTTATCCAAAGATATCATTACTTTATTAGAGATTCTAAATATTTTATATTTAGATGCATACAACTTACAGGGCATTCATCAGTTCAAAATGCCTGTATTTTCAAAAAATATGGAGGTTTTTTTTTGCTCTTACTAGGTTTTCAGGCTATCAAAAAAAAAATTTAATATTTACTTAGCTTTCTTCATGGCATTTTCATTAACAGTAGAATTGATAATTCCGTCATAATTAGACATGCTAGTGTAATCATCGTAGATGTGCTATTTTCATAAAACCTAATCAGGTATGCTTAAAACATGTAACTGGAACATTCTAGAGGACTTTTAGATTAACCCCAGAAAAACAGTTCTGATTGATTGGGTTTTGTGAACATGATGCAGGACAATCAAATCCATCATCAGCTATATAGCTTTCCACACCAGACATCTATTCTGAAACCATACTGCTAAAACCAACCAAATAAATAAAACTGAAGTAACACACAGAGTTAGAGCATGTACCAACTACTCAACTACCGCACTGACAGTTTGCTTCATTGAGCCCCTCCTCAAGTCTGTGTGGGACTGTGTTTGTGTCTCCACAAACCTGGTACAAGAGTCAGCAGAGTACCTGGAATACATGATTTCCCAGAGTAAACGTTAACTGTCAAAAGCCTGTGTTCTCAACACTGAAAGAAAACATGGAGACTTCTCTGAGACTTGTGTACTTTAATTTCAATCTGCCATGAGCACAATTTCATTTATAGCAGCATTTTAAAATGGGCAGTGCCAAAACAAAAAACACAAAGCACCCATAGCACTACATCTCAAAGACTTTCTATCAGTTATTTCAGCAGCTAGAGCATATATGGTAGGTGAAAAGCAATAGCATGCATTTTTCCAATGAAAGAAGCCAGATCTTTAAGTCTTTAGAAAGTAAAACACCTACAGATGAAGAGCTGAAATACAGAAAAACAGTCATAGCTTATTTTTCCCTTAACCTTGCATGTTGTCTGTCAAGGAGGGTCTTTGAAAGGTAAGGATACCCAATATTTTTCTAAGTTCTGCATATGTTTAATAAGTTTACTCAAAAAGTAACTTAATGCTTTGTAAGATTTTAGCATAATTTCATTTTACTCCATCTTATGGAACATCTACATTCTCTGTATAACTTTCTGGTGAAAAGAGGAAAAAAAAGCTGGAAGAGTGTATTTTTTAATTCTTCCATGGCTTAGAGCACTCTGAATGCTCATATTTCCCATGCAGTGACTCACATCTGGACTGAGACCAAATCCAGAGTTCCATATGGATGCATCACTTTCTAAAAAAAAATGGACATAGGAAATAAGAAATTTGTACTATATCAGAAGCTCAACTAGAATGCAATATTTATTCTATAAAAAGCACTGACTGATACCAATCAGTCTCATATGTAACAGTGGGGTGCCTCCTCCTGCTTTAAATTGACTTGCTACTTCTGCACTATACCCTACGCTAAAATTCAAGTTTTGCAATAGTGTTTGTTACAGTAAATAAGCCTCATGTGCTGTTGATATCAAGTTCTAATATCAGTTGTTTTGCTATTAAAATGAAGGTTAGGAAAGGTATATTCACGATAATATACCATCCATCCTACACATAATATGTACATCAGATAGACAATAGACTATATATCCAAGTGTCCCTCTAGAACAGAGAACAGCATGTTCTGCTGAACCAAATTAATATAAAACTAAATTTAAATAAATGAAGTAAAGAAATAAAAGCTACAGAAGAAGGTCCTATGTGTTACATACTCCAACCTAACACAATCCATTTAGAATTTGTCTACATTTCACTTTGTTGGACAAAACTGGGCCTCATTTATACTAGTCATACTTATCCTTCAAAAGCAAAAAAGTAAAATGAAAATAACTGAAGTATAAACACTGGAAAATAAGCAAGAGTCAGAAACATAATGTGCAAGACTGAGGATCTGTGCCTGAGAAACAAAACACTGTTCTAATGAGAGCAAGTCAAAAGACTTACTTTGATGCAGCCTTCACGACCTATTACTGCTTTGGCATTCTGCTTTGCACCGCCTTGTCATCTATGCGTACAACTGCCTACCACAGTGGAAAATGTGTGAGGAATAGTTGACTTGTTTCTTGACAAAGGTCAAGACTTGACAAAGGTCAGTGGAGAGCTACAAAATGGGGGAATTACTCATATATTCCACATGAGAATAATTACAGTTCATGAGAGAAGGAAAAAGCATATTGGAAAACAACATTCAGTTCAGACTAACCCTTAATTTCCATTGATTTCATTTATCTAATGATATTAGTATGTTTCAACTTCCACTCAGGAAAGTAATCATCTGGCCAGAGGACCTTATAGAATACAAAGGAGATTTAAAAACAACGGACTGACAACAGTTACATTGGATTGTTGTATGTGTGTCTTACACTAAAGGAAGGAGCAGGAAAATGGGTTACAGTTATGTGTTGGTAACTTGTATTGCATGTCAATCTGTCTCTTCATATGTGGAACTGGAAACACTGTAATGAGAACACACTGCTCTAAAACACTTAATATGAATTCAATAACCCCAAGGGCCCAAGTGGCACAATCGGGAACTAAAGCTTTAGTCTACTTTGATTATTGTTAAATGTGCAGCTTCAATAGTGTGGAACTCAGTGGAGGCTGCAACATCTATCCAAGAAGCTGGGTAAACACTCAAGTTGTTAATTGAGCTTCTTGTTATTCCTAAATGTGCTCACACTAGCAAATTTAAAGGCAACTTCTGTATATCCTACATAGGACATACATGTCCTCAGACTGTAACATGCATTTTTACAAAACTTCATACAAATGTTAGAAAACAATTAAAAAGTAATATTGTGGGCAAAAAGATCAACATTTTTAATCCCTATTTCTAATTAAATGAGTCCTGCTGTACTTTCATACAAGGGAACTTTTTTTTTCATTAGTTACTGAAGATGAGCTGGGAAAAAGCATGCCACATCAAAGCTTTACATGTCATAGCTAAAGTGCAGACTATCTGAAATTTCTAGGGTAGACTTCCATCAGTTCACATGAGCTGATCATTAACACAGTGGACATTTTTGGATTCAGAGATCCATCAGTGTGTTAACAGAAGGCCTTATGAAGAACAGTGAAAACCTGCCAGTCACCAGCAGCAGTGTTACCCTAGGAAATTAAATGGCAAACACTCATAGCTCCATCAATTAGCTATTAGGAGGAGGGTTAAGCCTACACACAGAGTAGAAAACTAAACATTTGCTCTTCCACTGTGAAGTCTGTCGCTGTAAATATTTTAAAATAGGTTCTTTCCCCACAGCAAAAGGATTGCAAAGAATGATTGTAGGGTACAGCGTTAGGAAGATCTCGTGATGTCATGGAAAGGTAGAAGGCTAGTCGTCGCCTCCCTATGACGTATCTGTGATCCCACCTACCGTTGTTAGTATGAAAGGAATTAACTGCGCAATAAAAGAGGAAGTTGACACTCGCACTGTGTGTGTTATCTGTCTCTTCCCTGGTCCGGGCCGAGCAGTGATCTAATCGCGGCACCTTGATATGTAGCAACGCTACAAATGATGATGATGATGATGGGTGCTAAAATACTTTGCCAATGAGAATACTGTGAATCTGCACATTAAATCTTCAGTGACATGTTGGCTCATGCAAGCAAACAATTAAGACAACAGTTTCCCTTGTCTGTGGAACCTAGTGAGTTTAAAAAAAAAAAAAGATGGAGAGTGAAGTCAACAAAGAAAATTGAGGAATTAATCACATCCATAGGCAAGCTCTAGAGGGGGATGTGAGGACTAGAAAAAGTATCAGAGCAGGAATACTTTATGGAGTTTTTAAAAAGAGAATGCAACAGCTTCTTCAGAGATACCCATCATATGTAACTGCCCATTCCATTGTTGAACATGGGCATTCATACATAACATTAAGGTTTTAGTTCTCTTTGTATGTTCAAAGCAATTCTTTCTGCTCAAACCGCATGAAAAGTTGACTCAACTCCTACGTATTATGTAAAGATATGGGGCGTACTACCACAGAGTGAGGGCAGACTAGTCAATGTGGACACAGATGAAATTTCAGGTGTTGATCACACCTCTTCTGAACACAGGCCAGGAAAAGTACACAGTAAGGCAGTGTTCACAGGGAAGGCATGCTATTAAATTGCAAAAATAGAAAGTTCTTGCTTCTGTGGTTAGTCTAGGGAATAAAAGTGGTTATAAAAGAATGTAATGGGTGTGGCAGCAGCTAATAACAAGCAAGGTCATAGCAGCTGTCTGGTCTGACTGCCTGGAGGCGGTTTGTGCAAAGAGCACTATCCTGCCACAGGAAGAAACAAAGTTCAACTTTTTTTTTTGTCATGCCAATAGGGATTGATGATGGTGTAAAAAGCAAAGCAGGCATTCCCTTTGGAAGACTACAGCAGTAGCATTTCCACAGGCGTCCAAAGGGCTGGATCAGCTTGTCAGGGTCAGCTGGTTCACTGACCTTAGCCATGAAGTTGACCAGTTTGAGTCCTAGAACAAGCCAATAATTTCAGGCACTGTATATCCTTACTACTTCAGGGCACCCTAAATATTAGTAAACATCTTTACACATACCATTTTTTTTATACTAAATATCACCTTGTAGTCTGTTCTACTTTATATGAATTACGTGTAAAAGAGTAACACAAGCAGCAGGATATTTAATGTGGTAATTTCCAGCTAATTCTTAAAGTCATATGTGGGTTCATTTTTCTTGACTAGGAAGAGTGTGAAACAAATTATCTACCTGTCCATCAGCACAAAGTAATCACACACTATGAGAAGAGACTGATCTCCATTAGGACTAAATACAAAAGATATCCAGCTCATTACAAAAGGCTTATAATCAAGTCACTGCATTGTAGTGCAGTTCATTTGACTATGTCCTAAAAATATTCAAATAGTTAAGTAAATCCAGAATCTGCCAGTGCATCCCCAGAATGGCCAGAGATATACAGGAAACTGAGATCATCATATCACATGAAATGCTCCCCTCTGCCCAAAAATCAATCTTTGTATATGAGTGCCTAACAAGGGAACAAAATATACATTCCTTCAGTTTGGCTGTAAATTCTCCAGCACTCCTATTGATCCAGATCCTATTTAAAGCTGTCACTCATCCAGAGAGGTTACTATGTTGTTTTAGAAGAGGACTTACCTAATTTCAAATACTGCACACAATTACAAACCCATACAATGAAATAGGGATAAGGCCATTCATCAATTCTCAAATAGGCATTTAGTTTGAATTTGTCTAGCTTGCTGATATTATTAAACATTCAAGCACTGGAAACAAAAAAAGGAAGATCTTCTAAATTTTATAGGTATGTTAACCCCTGCTCATGCCTGACATACTAAGGGCTACGAAGGAAATTCTGTTATAACCCTGCTCCTTTCACATGACTGTAACTCTCTGCAATATCCATCCTGTTCGACTGTTTACCAGTTATGAATTTTGATGATGAAGCTTGTAAAAAAGACTAAGCAAAACCACTCTCAGCTGTTTTCTTAAACTTTTGCCACAGGACACAAGTAAACTTCGAAGTCCATTTGAAAAAGGTTGAAAATGACCCATATTTGAAACCAAAATTGAAACCTAAGAATAGAGTTTCCAACAGAGCCTACCGACTTAACAAATTACACAAAGCAGCAAGTCACTCTCAAAATGCTCACTAGGTGTCTCCATATATTTTTTGCAGATCTAGCTGCCATGCAATTTTCTTTGCCTCAGTGATTACCTTCCCTAATCTAAGCGGTTTTAAAATAACGTGCTAGATACAGTGGCAGGTAACAAGTAAGACCATAAAGCCTGTTCGGTGCAATAGCACAGAAGGTGTTGTGCAAGTAGCACTATCCTGCTGTAGTGCAAGAGGCACAAACTGTCTTGCTATAAATTATAGGGCTATAGGGACAAACTGTCCCTATAGCACGATAGCTGCTATCCTGCTATGGGGACAAACATACTAAGATGAAGATTTCTCTTCAAGTAGCATGAAACTGTCCTAGTAAGGAACAGTGGTATAAGTTGTGTAGTTTACAAAGCCTGTGTGTTAAGAGATCTGGAGAGCAGGAAAGCTCATTTCAGTTTGCCAGCTCTGTTGGTCCTACAAATGCTAAAATCCTCTGCTTCATGAGCACCATCTAGTGGCAGTATATCTATACAGTTACATTTATGAGAATATGAAATACTTTATTTTATCTGTACTGTGTCAACAAGGAAACAAATTTCCTGCACTTTGAAGCATCACATAAGCAAGATCACAAGGAGGACGTGTCCCCAAGACTTCTATTTCCACAGTCTGCAACACATATTATTTATATAGCATAATATGTATTACTGCCCCATACATGCTGATCTCATTCTGTAGTCTGATGGGGGAAAGAGAGGAATCATTGTATCTCTGTTTCCTCCTCATTTTCTTCTGCATGATTGGCACCTCACAAGACAGAAGGACTAACCCACTCTGCCTGCACAACATTCCCTTTGAAAAAGCTAATTGGGCAGCAACTAGAGAAGACCTGCAGTTTACTTATCCTCAACCTTGACCTGTACACTCAAACAAGGAAAGACTGTAATCTAGCTCGCAAGACAAATCTCCCCATAACTATCGTAACAACACAAACAGAAGAAAAATGGGTATACTAAAACTAGTTCTGATTATTCAATTTTAGCACCTTTGTGTAATTTTTATGACATTCTGCAAAGACTATCAATTATAACATTTTCCTCTTGTTTAACTTTCATCTTTATTCCTCTGTGTAAATACAGCAATTACATTTTAGGTCCGTACTACTACAATGTTATCCCAACCCTGCCATTAATGATAACCAGCCAAACGAGAGCAGGGGCAATTCACAGTTCTCTCCCTCCATTTTCCAGCTTATTCATATGCTTCCAAGGAGTATCCTATAACCACTACTGTTTCAGAAAGCTGCTATTCCAATGGAAATTACTGGAGAATTTAAATCAGTTTCTACCCACTATGAAAAAGGTATAGTTCTTGTTTACAACTGGGTTCAGTATGAAGCTATGTATGGAAAAGGTTTACCATTCAATTACTGAATATCACGTGCCCTCTAGTGGCTAGTCACTCTAATAGAAAAGGTTGCTTTTGTATATTTCCTCGGAAAAATAGATACAATGACAAGTAATTTGCAGTTGGCTAGCTCCAAGGAGTTCAATATCACATGACGTGTAAAACCTGCAAGATAATAAAAAATATTTTGCTTTCCTTTGCTTCCCACCATTAAGCTGTTTTCTGACGGTGAAGGTCCAAAGCCATGATCAACAGCAACAAAATACAGTGAATTCTCATGTTTAACCTTTGAGGAAACAAGTGTTGCTGTTATGATATGACAGAAATAGTGAAATCTGTGTAAGGTCTTCCACACAGCTCAATGTGTTGCCATTTAATTCTTTAGAACTGATTCACTTATTCCACTATCTGGTAATATTTTTTTTTAACAAGGATACTTAGGTGGATAGAACGCGTGATGACAAAGGTTTATCTTTCTAGTCATTCTGTCAAAAAAGTTTGATTCTATAACCAAAAATTAGCCGGTAAGGTATATCTTCTCCTTAATGATATTACCCTTTACATTCCAGCACTATCATACAGTGCCTGGACACTTCTTTTTCTCTTGTAGTCTGTGAAACAACTGGCATCCAGATCAGAACCAGGACTTGAACTTCTTGGGTTTCCTAGAAGAAACAGGTAAGCTTTTCAGATGTGAAGCCAGACTTCCTACAGATTTTGTCAGATGCATAATATAGGCACTAGTGAACAATTATATCAATATAAAAATTACTGAACATACTGCTGCCTTCACTAATTGGTCTTCTCCATGCTTTAGATACTTAACAGTAATATTCTTTGCAACATTATTAACTTTATGCTGAACTACTATAAAGAGACAATAAAAGTCTAGGACAGAGGAAAAGAAAATTAAAGCTTGTATTAATAAAAAATAAGTCATACACCTGCACCAGAATATTTGTTGTCTCCATCATGCTCCTGCAGCATCTAAAAATAGCTGTATTGACTCAACTGAAAAATGTTATTGCCTATCTGCAACTGAGCTTAAGAAAACAGGAATAGTATTTCACCGTTCAATTACCAGACGTAAAACAGTATCAGTTTATATCAGTAGCCACAGATTAGTAATTCTGACATTTGAAAATGAGCAATACTGGAGATAAGGTGGGTAAGGGAAAATACTGCAGAGTCATGAGCAATAGATTTAACAACACGGAGATACAAATTAAAACATGATACATGAGGAAGATATTCCATATGCCTGTGTGCTGAAGTGCTTGGTTTAGATGTGGACTATGCCTGGTGTATAATTATGCTAATAGGTATTAGCTAGATTAGATCAAGTAATCAGACAGTCTGCTTGGAAACATGTTGATGCTTGATTCTGCCAAGCGACTTTTCAAACTTTGCAATCAGGTAATAACTTGCCTGTAGAATGTAGATTCCAAAGGAGGAATTGCCATGAAAGGTGAAAGTTCCAGAGCACACAGAGAGCACCGCTCAAAAAAATTTCCTATGACTATTGTCTCTTTATCACAGTTAAAATTCTGTGCCTGGCCCCAGGCTTTCCCACATGTGCCTCCATTATGGAAAAAAACCTCACATTCCAAAAATACATAGAACCGTTACAATATAAATTCCATTCCTAATTCAGTCATTCACAGACTACTACCATTGAAAGAAATCTATCCCTAGCACCAGATGAACATCTCTGAAATTTGATATTTATGTGATCAGGACTTCAATGGAAATAGGACCATGGATAGGAATCACCACCACAACTTCCCAAAATATGTCAGTAATGAAATACATAAGTTCATAGCTCTTTTACAATGTCTGCCTGAGGACTATGCTGCTGCTGGGAGAAGGAATGATATAAGGATTTAACAGGTTTGCTATTGCATGCTTCAACTTCTGGGACTGAAACCTGTGGACAATATCTAAGAGTGACTAGCATACAAACAGAAAAAGAAACTTGTGATACCTAACCAGTATAAAGAGATACTGACTTTGGTTCATTTGTCATTGCTATGAGCAGAAGCAGAGAAAATAAATGCTGTGTTATCCTAAGGAAAAGCTCCCGAACCATTCAGCTCTGCTATGAGGAGGGTACCATACCCAAGTTCATGTAAATAAACTGAAAAATCAGTATTTCTCTGCTGAGGCAGAGTAACATTAAGATGAAAAACCCTTACTACTGAACAAATACTTCGGAAAAAGTTTCTTTTGTTATCTTTCCTTCAGATCATTTTATCTGAAAGAATTTCTTTCCGCAGTCAAAACTGTCATCATGCATTTCAAGCTAAATACTTATTGGCAGAGACATGCAGTACTACTGACTTTAATACTTGCAAAGTAAGTTGCTTTTCTAGGGAGGAAATTGCTGCATTTCAAAGCTATTTCCTGCCTCATACATACAGAACTAAAATATCAAACAGATCTGGTTTAGACTGGATGTCCTTTAACTTCTGCTCTAAAAATCCAAGCCAACAGTAGTCATCCATAAGGTAGCTGTCATGCTGTAAATCCCTACTGGTTTCTTATTCCATGTTCTCTTCTACTTTTTCTACTTCATTTCCCCCTTCTTCTGATTCCACTTAATCGCATCCTATTTTTACATTCTCTCCGTTTGTTTTTAATTGTTGAGATCAAAGAATAAGACAATCCCAAATAAATCATGAGACTAATGATTTTTTCTTGTTTCATGTTTTGCTTTCAGAATCTCTAAAGGAGCTAATTTTTGTGATGAAATGCTTCGGCAAAGCAAAGCAGAACATGTTTACAGCATTCTAGAAAAACCTCTTTGGCATTACATGTTATGGTTTCAGCAACTGCTTGCAGATAAAATTAACAGTCTCGTCACAATATATGAAGATTCTGCTCTCTGACTCAGGCAGGGATTGTTCTTGCACGTGTCAGGGAACTGTGAGCAATGCTTTCGTAGCTGTCTTTTTAAGCCACCGAGTTGCAACACAATAATATAGCAAGTGTTGGTAATACTCTAATATTGCTTTCTATTCTCCCTCCCCAGCACACATGCATACATAGGCATACAAATGCATATGCACACAGACCTTTTTTGACTTGCCTGGTTAGGGACGGAGTAAGGATGGAGTAGGAACTACCTTCTACTCTACCTGCCCATCATCTTACATAATGCCTAGGGACCCGAAGGTACCATTATCTCAATACAAAAGATTATATTCACTGACAGATTCAAGAAAATGCCAAAATTTGTGATGAAGATTTCTTCATCCACAACATGGTTTACAACATAGATGGTAAACATTAAAAGATAATTCTTTAATGGAATTTTTAATTTGAAATACTGAAAATGAAACTGTGAAGAAGTTTGTGAAACAAATAATTCCAGATTAGCTATATCTACTTCCAGTTCTTATATTTCATCGTAAGATTATTACACTCAGACAGTTATCTTGGGTGATGCTATTCCTACATAGGACATTTATTTTGGACAACGCTATTTCCAAACAGGGTGAAACAGGATTAACTACCAGAATGCTGAGATGATAAAAATCACAGACAGGATTCAGAAAATCTTACTGAGTAATAGTTCACAGTAGAGTTATTTCAGAATTAGTTATTAATCATACAAAAAGCTTCATAGGTAGTAATTAAAAACATTAATGAACACTGCCTTTGAAACCAGGTCCTTTGCTGTTTCCAGCAAGTACTTCTCCTCAGCTTTTGCAGGGTATTCCAGTAGCCATACTACCTTGATATTGATCTAAGGCAATAAAAACAGTTCAAGAAAACATGCTAGCTGCTTAGATGTCTTCATTGTCAATGACAGTATTTAAACACAATGTACCATATTTCATTAACAGTCTGTCACTAAGTTGCTGGTTTCTTATTTAAGAAGGAGAATAATTATAATGAACTATACATGAGAAATTATGTATGAATGAAAAATCTGCTTGTGCTATCCAGTGCTGGAAAATTTTTAACTGAAGCCTGCTATGACTAATTATACATATTTAATATATTAAGCAACAAAGAAAAATAATGAATGTTCCTAATTTTACCACTGATGTTACCGCTTTGAAAATATATCTGTTTAACACAAATGTCACAGTCACTTTATGGACATTCTGTATTAATTGAGGGTGAAATTATGGTGCTACTGAAGGCAAAGAGACTCCATTGTGGCCAAAGATCTAATTTCATACCACAGCTTTCCAAAGAGCAAATGAAATTCAGGCTAGATTTTCTGAATGACAAAATTGGATCTTTGGGCTGAAGTGATGAAATACTTGATAATTTAAACATTATGACAGGTGGGTACTTTTAATAAATTCTGTGAAACTTTTATACAGGTTAAGTAGTATAACTCCTTCTTATTACTACACATTAGATAATTTAGAAGCATTTGTTGAGGCTTCTAAAGATTTACAATTAAGTTTAGTGAAATTATGTGTGTGATCAAGTATCACATGACTCAAAAAAAATCACTGAAAAATTGTAGAGGTTTGTCTTCATTTTCTGGATGCTTAATTTTTAAATGTTTTGCTAATTGTGATGTCTTTATACTATCATTAGCTATTAACTCAGGGCACAATACACAATTAGGATGAGGTTCATCGTTAATGATGGCAGATGTAAATCTGTATTTCAAGTAGTCTTCTTGATAATTTCAAAATTTTTTGCCTGATTTCTCCTCAGATCTGATTAGAACAGCATTGTTTTTACCTTGTAATATGGCTGACGAGCTTGTATGAGGAGTAGGTGAAGTGTCAGCTCTGCCATTTTCTTGTTGTTCATTGTGCTGGCATTATCTGCAACCCTTGGATTCTTTGCAGGAATCTCTTTAAGCCACTGGTCCATTTTGTGAGCATTATTTTAGTTAAAACTAGATAATATAATCCATAAATCCACTCAACCAGGCATGCGCAAACTGCAATACATCACAATTCACTGAAAGTGAGCAAATGAATGAGGGCACCGCTGCGAACCCCTCTGTATTGTGAACACCCACTCTGCCTCCAGGAGACGCTGGTACCATCCACGACGCAGGACCCTCTAACATACAGGCCAAGTGAAGGCACCAGTGTCAAGCTATATATTAAATATTAGTAAAGTATATTTTCTTTTTTTTTTTCTTTTTTAAAGATAATAAATATAAGTAAAAGTTCTAAAATTTTCTTTATGCACACGAACGGATCAGTCCTGCACAACCTCTGGGCTGCGCACACCTCACTTCGGAGACCACTGCCCTAGACGACTGGTAAGCAATGACTAGTCTGTTACCAACTTGTTTCCAAGTGAACTGGGTGACTTGATTTTATAATAAATTAATTGGATCTTTCAAATGTCTTGTTCAAGCTGACAAAGTTCAGCCTTCGTTCTCCAAAGGATTTGGAAAACCTATGGGCAATGAGAGACTACTTTTTATAATGTTAATGTGGCTTTGTTGCTGTCCTTTCTTGGAACTTATGTCCTTACTGTTCATGCTGTTTCCCTCTTGTATTTATGACATGATAGTTGATTAACATGTAAGTTATGGTATCTTGGACAAAAATGCAATTTCAGTAAGGTATAGGCAGCAGGAACAGAATAACTGACTCTTCAAGATAAAGATCTTCTAATGTACATTGTATCAGTAATACATTAGTAATAAAAGATGGTAAAATCATAAAATAATGCAGAAATAGGAGGCATTGTGATGTATTTTTAATGTTTTCAAGTTTTTAGCAGGTTCTTAAAAAAGGAAGGGAGGATAATTTTGATAACTGACAGAAAAAAGTAGGGCTTGTGTTAGTATGTAATGAACAGAAAATTTAAATTGGTCATGATGATATGTCAAGGCTTTAAAATGGATAGTAAAAAATAATTTTTAATTGCCTTTGTTGTGTAAAACATCCATGTTAGTTAAAATCATGCGTGTTTTTTTTTAAAAAGGCATGTGAATGTCAACATTTCACTTCTGTCTCAAGCAGATATTAATGACTGAAGAGGATAAGCTTTACCTCACTAAATCAAGTTCTACAGTCTTTTGCTTGAAATAAAATTACCACGTAGTTCTTAAAAGCTCTATCTGTAGCCTCATCACTAAAATAGTTGTATAAAATTGGGGGGGAAAGTGATTAAAAAAGGTCTCCTATCATCTCTGTAAAGCTTCCGTATTTCACTATGGCTTCTCCCAACAAATAAGGATTAACTGTAGAGGTAATGTTTTCCTCAAGTATTTGTGCATCTCCTGATCAGTGGAACAAAAAGCCTTCAAGCCTTCTCTAGAGAGCAAAAATTTAGAGGCTTTTTGCCCAGGCATTGGTCATAGAAACCTAGTAGACAAACGCACAGTTATGTATATTCACACAACAGTGTGGAGGTTATTCATTACTATTACAACTTTGGACATCAGTATTAAAATTGGGACCACAGAGCTATGGTTGAACTTCATATCATCAACAGTTAAAACCAAGTTCTGCTACAGTATCACTTAAAAACTCCCAGAGAAACTGATGACTAGTTTTTCACCCAGAAGAGGATGCTTTCTTCAGTCAGGATACAAAGTCATACCCAACTTTACACTAACTTCATTACTTTCATTAGAAGTACTCAGCAGGCGCAGCAAAATAGCATAGCAAAACACATACATATGAAATACATATTATCACTAAGATAGCAAAAAATGAGATGCTGTAATACGATACCTGGTACTAAAAATGAAATTTTCCTTCTCTGCCACTTAAGTCAGCATTAACTCCATTGACTAAAATAGACTTTTCCTTGACCCATGTACGTATTAGAGGATGTTTCCATGGAATACACAGCCAGTAAATGACTGTTCTCTGGTTCTGAGGGGACGTGAACTTGAAACGAGATGTCCTGTAGCACTGAGATTCTCTGCTGTCTGCCAAGGTGTGAACTCCTACTGGAGCCTTTCCCTCAACTGAGGTACTAGCAGCTGCGGTACTTCTCTACCCAGAAACTGATTTTCACTAAGTTTAGAGCACAGAACTATATCTGCAATCTCTGGCCCTCTGTTAAATGTGGCCAAGGGCAGCCGGGGACTTCAAAAGTTCTCAGCCACGGGAAGCAATACATCAAAACACACAAGCTGAATGCATAACCTTGGATTCTGCAGGAAACCCAGCTAAAAAATTTAACAAAACAACAAATCAACAAAAGCAACGATAAAATTCCCAAAACAATAATAAAAAAACTTGAGACACATACAAGTGAGAAAAATTCTAGTGAAATACCACAGAAAGTAAAATAGGCTGAAGGAAGCTGTGAGTCTATAGCAGTAATTTAAAAAGTCTATGACCAACAACCATGACAAAACAAAGAAAAAGGAATAAAGAACAGGGCGACTTGGATGAGGGCTAACTAAGGTGACGGAGGTTTCCATCAGACTGAGATGAGACAGCAGTCAATCTAATACTAACCCCTCGCATAGTTAATTTTCTTCCTTTAGTCACTCCCTTCCTCCTTTTCACGGGACTTACATGATGCCCTCACGCTGCAGCGTCACAGTCTATGTTTTTCCAGCGCTGCCTCCTCAGTCAGTTGCCGGGAGTTCAGCGCTGCGTTAACCTGTTGGAACAGAACACCCGATGAGGCGCTACAAGCCTCCGCCCCAATCACCACAACCCTTCTCCGACGCGCTCCTACGAGCTCCTTCCCGCCCCCCTCAGCGGATCTCCCCCTCGCTGCGGGCGCAGCCACCACCCGCTCCCCGCCCGCCGCTCACCGCCGCACCGCTGCCCCCACAGAAGCCGCTGCCGCCCTCACCCTCAGGTGCCGCCTCAGGCGCCGCCTCAGACGCCCCCGCGCCCGCCCCCAGCCGCAGAAAGGCGCTGCTTCGCGGCCCGGTGCGCGTCCACGGCGGCTGCCTGGCCCCGCCATGGCGCGGAGACGGCGCTTTTCGCCACTGGGCGGGCGCCCTCCTGCAGGTACGGGCTGGGGCTGGGGCTGCGCCGGGTTCCCTGCGCGGGAAGACGGTGTGAGGGACGCTCCCCCTCCGCGGCCGCCGCGCTCCTCGGCGCGGGCGGGCGCCTCTCCTTGTCCCGGTCCGCGGCGGGCGCGTCGCGAGCAGAGGGAAGCCAGCTGCCGCCGTGCGGCGACGGCCCCGCGGGCAGCGTGGCCGGTCGCCGAGGGGCTGCGGCCCCCGAAATCGGCCGTCCTCGACGAACGCGGCTGCCGGTAGCGCCCGACGTCCGCGGAG
>JANHGO010001068.1:0-36178 GCA_024606505.1 Aquila spilogaster
GTCCCATCCCCATGTAAAGTATGCTCAGAACTTTTCCAGTAGTGTAAGTACAAGCAAAAAAAAAAAAAAAACAATCACAACAACAACAAAAAGATGATGTCTTGAGCGTTGTATTTTTTCTGTTCTGCCTGAAAGATACAGAGAAATGATTACAGTGATAATCAAGAGTTTGCTAAACTGGAGAGTTCCACCAGTTTGACGTTTGATAGACATTTAAACCAGGAAACAGTAGCATATAGTTCTTCTCTTGGTCTGGCTGATAGTGTCTCTGAAAGAGAGAAAATCATGAAGTGCTTAGAAACTCAGCCTTGATCAGAGGAAGTGTGCTGTTAAAAGGTGGAGTACTCCATACACCCCCATGACATAGTAGAAGGATACCAGAGCTGTAAGTATTTAGCACCACTACAGACCTGATGAAAGGAGAGGAGTACGCCATAAGTGTAGTGTTGTATATCAAAGGTAGAAAACCTAGCATAGCTAACATTGGTAGTGAATGTGCTGGTTCAAACCACAACTGCTGAATCATGAATTCCAGTACAAACTGAAGTTATCTAAATCTTATGTTTAAATTTGAGCCTTTTAGTTTGCTCTTTTAAGTGACTTCTGTTGTGAATCTTGGATGTCATTGACATCCATTCTGTTTTCCTCAATAAGCAGATGAATTCAAAGTTTGAAGCTTGTAAAGCTGAAAGGAGTGGTTGTCCTGTACCGTGCTGTCCTGATCCCTCTCACTGTCCAGTCCTCCATTAGTGTTCCCTGTACCTCTTATAGGCATGAGCAAATGTCCAGTGACAGTCAGATTCTTGAGATGCTTTGACCTCTTGCTTCTGATTATACCTTCTGTCTAACTGAGTTACAAAGAGAAATCTTGTCTATTGCAAGTGGGATGCTGTGAATACAGTCAGAGTAGTCAAAGATGGATTATTTCTAGGATGAAGATTATTCAGGTAGTGCACGGACACTCATAATGCAGGTGGCAGTGCAAGCACAGACCTCTGTGTAGACAGTGACGGTGAAGAGTAGCAGCTGACAAGAGAAGTGCTTATATGTTGGAAATTAAACTACCAATATTCTTCAAATAGGCTTCTTGATACGACCGTTAACTAGTTATTTTCTTTTGCTGGTGTCTTAGTCTTCCACTCAGAACTTGTGGTTTCTTACCCTCTGGACACTCTCCTGAGTCACTTCCTGTTCTTTGTTTTAGCTACAAATATGTTGGATTTCAGTGTTAAAGCGTCACCACTTGAGATCGTAAAGTTCTAGCTCAGAGCAGGAAAGAAATCTGGAGGTAGGGCCACACTGCCCTGTGCATCTTTATTATGCCAGTAATGCAGAGTTTGCAGACTGATCTTACAGTTCTTCTGTGCTTTGTAAGAGCACAAGGGCAGTCTGTCAGCCTCAACTTTGAATCAGACTTTTAACATAAATTTCCAAGCAGTGAATTATATAGTCTTAATTTCCTGTGCTTTAGCCAAATTTCAGACGTGTTCCGCCTCTGTGCAGTTTTAGTTGAATATCATATTCTGCTGCTTCTTGGGATCACTGTGGCATGTTGATGTGTGGTATTAATCAGCTGCCACCCTCCGTCACAAAAGCAGTCACTTTTTCCATTGATTCCAGTATGTGTACAGTTAATACAGTCATTGAGAATACAATAAAAAGTATAGATGAATGATTTTCGCCTGGGTGAAAGCTGGGGTGAAACTATTTGGACAGGGTTAGAGAGCTTTGAATCATGGGAAATGGGCCAAGATGACCCAGTTGGGTGTAAAGTTTCCAGATTGAACCATAGATAACTTTTTAAATAGATGAATGGACATCAGGAAGGAAAAGAGAAAAGGAGCTTAAAAAGAAAAGCAGTTTGACAGCCCACAACCTGTAATTCATTGTGAAATCATGACCCATCTTGTGTGTATCTGTTTGTAGTAACTTTAAAAAAAAAAGTATGCCTGGCCATACTTCACTGGGCAGGTGAAGAAGGTTATGAAGCAATATCTGAGGTATTCAGTTTTCAGGCCAGGGTTTTAAAACAATCTGAAATGAAGGTTGATTTGCATTAATAAATCTCTTAAAACTGCCATGGTTAAGGAGTAGTTTGATTATCCCAACCATGGGGCAGCATCCTCTGTCTGAAGAGCAAAGGAGGCAATTACCATTTCACCTATCTTATTTTTATCTACAGTTGGATCAGAGTGAGTACTTGAGAGGAATTTGTTGCATTGTGTGAACACAAGAGACTTGATTTTGGTGTCATAAGAATTAGTTATTTATCTGAAACTAAGTCCTTTTGTAGCCAACGTGTATATATCTCTACTGGTTTCTTCATAAATAGAATGGAAGCAATTACTTGTACTTCACAGGATCACAACAATATTGATTAATTAATGTGAGGTACGACCATTAGTAATTATGTTGCGTTTTCAAACTCTCAAAATATGATTTCTTATGGAACCGGGCAGTTTCAACATTGCCACATAAAGTTTACTTGAATTATCAGGTCTGTGTGTATGGATCTAACTGCCAGCTATGACAGAGCTGTCTCTGGAGTAAGTAAAAGCCTGCTGAGTGGAAGGGAAATCAGTGTGAGTAATGCAGATAAAAAAAAAGACTGAAGTCTTGTTTTCGTTTATGAAAAATGATGGAAAGAAAGGAATGAGTATGTGAATGCTATCAAAGTCAGCACATTGAAAAATAGCCATTGGATTATGGTGGCTTGGAAAGTCACCATATGGTTAAGCTGCCTTAACTGTCCTTCCTTAACTTCCCTGAAATGTGATTCAAAACACGTTAATTAAACCTTGCTGAAAGAGGCCTCGGCTAATTTTCTCTTTGTCTTCTGACAACAAGGTGTAGTGTAAATAGCTGGTGGCTGTAGAAATGTTCACTTGACATTTTAAGTTTCTATAACTAAAACATTGTCTGAGCCCTTAGTTTTACTTTAAGATAAACCAGATGAGTTAATCCATGATTTCACAGGCAGCTAACCCAATCTAAAGGGGACTAAAAGAAATCTTGTTTCCTGTGTGCCTCTTATGCCTCCCTCTGTTTTTAGCCAAATTGGCCAGACCCTGTCTGTTGGGTTGGTGATAGCAATCATCACTGCCTTCTCTATAAGCTAACACAGCTTGGTAACCCAGGCAAAGCAAAGTAGCTAAGGATTGGCTGGTTTATTTATTTTCCTGATGTGTTGAACTGAATTGATTTGTGGAGATTTCCACGAAGCTATACAGGAAGGCAGAAGAGCAGGACCCAGCCCCTACTGCAGAAATGACAGAATCATAGAACACCTGAGTCGAAAGGGATTCTCCACTCTTGTTGCTGGATGCTGTTAGGTCAGCTCACACTCCCTCAAGCATCTGTACCCTCAGGACTTGTGTCTTAAGGTGTTCTCCTCCTGCTCTGAGTAGCAAAGAAAGAGTTTGCATTTAGCCTGAGAATGCAAACTGGGTCTTCTCTGTGTCACACAAGAGGAAATGTAGTCTTCTTGAGGGGTTTGTTACTTTAAGAGCATGAGTAAGATGCGTGTTTCTTTTTGAAATGCTTTTAAATAAAATAAAACTCTAATATGGGAGCAGCTGTAGCCAAATGCCCACGTTTTTGCCACTATGATTTATAATCTTCAAGGAGCTGCTGTTATCTATTTTGGAGTTGTTCTCTAAATATAACATCTGTCTTCACCAAGACTGTGTGCCAACAGAACTACTCCCACAGACTGTTTTCTAGTGGGGGTAAAAAAAGAAATTGCTTTATTGTTGAATGCAAAAATGGGGATAGGTCAAATTTTGCTACTTGCTGATTTTTTTGATTTTAGTTTTCTGAACTAACAAATTTCTCTTTTATGAAAGTTGTTACTGTTGGTGAGAGATCCTGAGGAAGAATGTAGGTTTCTGTAATGCATACTGAAGAATATCATTCTCCTTACATGTGGAAAAGAGGTGGTAGAAATCCTGGTGGTTACATCCTATTAAACAACATTGTACTACTTGTCATGTCTGGTGCTACAGATGAGCCCTGTAGGATGATGAAGAAATGTCCAAATTTTGGCCATTTCAGTGTGTTGCAGAGACTGGTCTAACTGGAATTCAAACACAGGAATTCTGCCCTGATTCTGTTACAGAGCTTATGGATCCGCACTTTTGTCTTTGGCTCCCGAATTTAAGAGCCCCTCCTTTGCTCTTCTCACAGCTTTGGGTATCAGTTCAGCACTCTGGTTTTTCTCTCTGTGTCAGTTCTTCTCGTTCCTCGTTCTGCCCTTGAATCCAGCCTCACAGTTTGAATTCCTGCCTTGCTGCTGTAGAATTGCAACAATAGTTGGAAGCTGTGATTTGAGAAGTAGGGAACGTTAGGGTTAGACAGATAAGGTGTTGGTGTGAATCAGTCTGTGCCTGGAGTAGAATTCAGAAGTGTCTGGCTCCCAGCCCTCTGCTTAGTCAGAGGTCAGTCTCTTTTGTAAGACTTGGATTATGGCAATAATTGGCATTTTTATTATATTTTCCCCTTGTAAGATTGATCTCGAGTTCTCTCTCTCTTTTCCAAAGATGTAAAGCGGATACTATAAAGGACAGTAAGTTACTCACCCAAGTGGAATTAGAGGCGAAACTGCTAGGGTTTGCTTGCTGCCCGTGTGTGAGCACCCAGTAAAAAACATTTTGTCAGCAGCGAAGAATATTGAAGGCTGAGTGGAAAAACAGCTTAAGTAGAAAAAGTGAGTCCGGGTTGGGGTTCTTGAACTAGCTGAAAATCTTGAAGCTTCCTGAAGAAATGATATGTTGATATTCTGCTCTCAGCTTGCCGTCTGTAATTTGTGTAGCGGTGAGTATTTGATTACGTTGGATTTATTTTCAGAAGTTTCAGGCTGCTCTTATTAACTGTCACCATTTTGATCGAAAGCATATGGCAGTGTTCTGCATTCATAAGACAGTGTTTTGCATTCATAAACAGAACTGGTGACGTTTAACCTCGATAGATCAGCTTGTAGTCTGATTTCACTCCTTGCTGCAAAGTGAGGTTTTCGTTTGCCTCGGATGAGAGCAGTCATTATACAAGCATTACATTCTGTTTGTGAATCAGGATGAATGGGAGTAGAGTCCTCTTTGAAAATCAGAACTAAGAGATGAAACTGCAGGAGATAATTATGCTAACGTATGGGTGAGGGTGGCTCTGTGTTCGTTGACATGATGAGCACTTGAGGCCTGATTTTTTTTTTTTTTTAAATTTTTTTATATATTTTTTTTTCCCCTCTCCTGAAAACTGGTACAACTCCACTGAAAATACTGGAGTTGCAACTGATGAGCGTAAGTGTTGGCTCAGATGAGTCACATCCTTAATCCTCTTTTGCGCTCCAGAATTCGTAGCAGCAACTACTGTTTTGAAGGCAGCTTTGCTTAGTATGGTACAAAGCTTTGGGCGTTTCTGAAGCGCTTAAATTGGCTGTGAATAAAAGGAGATGCACTTGTTAAGCAAGAAGAGAAAAGGCCAATTCTTGAATTTCAGACAGCAAGATAGAGTTTTGCCCTAAATGTCCCAGCTGTGTTCCAACAGAGTCTTAAGGCTGATGGTCTCGCAGTCTCAGCCTCTGAGCTTGAAGGCGTGGTGTGCAGCGTTCATTTTGTGTGATGCACATCAACTGTTGTGTTTGTGGAATGACCAAAGCTCAGAATGAAACAGCCTCTCGAGCATCTCGTAAGGAGCGGCTGCATCCTGGTGGGTAACGGTGAAACGTGGAAAGGAGGGAGTGAATGGAACTGCTCTTGGGTGCTTAGATCTTGTAAAAATGTCAAGCCTGGTTAAACAAGTGACGGGCTGGGCAGCTGGAAGTGGGATTTCATTGCAGTCACTGGTTCTGATAGGAAGCATTTGGAGTGGTAGTTGATGTGTTGTTATCAATCCAGTTGATACATTGTATTGCCTTTGAGAATGGCACTGCTGTACTTAATACCCATTTTTGTTTGCTGTCCAGACCTCATGCAGAGGAGAAACGTAGCAGCCCAGTCACACCAGCCAAGGATCCTTGCTGCATCCCTGTGGGGGCTGGGCACCTTAGGCCAGCACTGCTGCTCCTGTCTGTTTGTAGCACTGGGGGACACAGCACGTCTCACCAGTACTGTATGTGCAGGGGAAAACTTAGCCAAACAAATTCATGCTGTGAGAAACTGTAATAATTGAAGTGTGTTTGGTTAACTAGCTGTAGGTCAATTTTTTGCTGTATGCTGATGGGCAATTAACTTAAGTTGAAAGCCATGACTTACACAACTTCTTGATATGAGCATCACACGACACCACCCAAACACTATGGCTGAGAGCAGTGTCTCAATGCTCCCTGAGCTCCGGCAGCTCAGGACCATGTCCTCTGCCCTGGAGAGCTGTGCTGTGCCACTGCTCTCTGGGGACAGACCCTTTCCCTAAACCCCACCTACCCCTTCCCTAACACAGCTCCGTGTTGTTCCCTTGAGTCCTGTCACTGTCACGGAGCAGAGCTCAGTGCTGTCCCTCTGCTCCCTGTACGGAGCTGCAGCTGCCATGGGGCTGTTCCTCTGCTCTGGGTGCTCCTTACCCAGGGGCTTCAGCTGCCCCTTTACACCCCTTGTCCTCCAGACCCTTCTCCATCTCCTTAGTCCTCCTTTGAACACCCTCTAACGCGTTTATGTCCTTTTGGTGGTGTTACAGAAAGTTGAGATTACAAATGCTGGTGAAACTGAACAGGAGAGCGTATGCTGCTCAGGGCCCAGCCCTGCCAACAGCTTGTGCCATATATCGGAGGAGGGTGGAAGTTGGTGTGCCTCCCCATCCTGTTTGCCACGGTTGATGCAACTTTATCAGAATCGTTGTTAAACCAATTACCAGACCTGGGATCCTGTTCTGAACACTTTGGCTCTAACCCACATTCATATTATGCAGATGATATCAAATATAGGCCTCATATTAAAAAGCACAACTGGATTTGTAAGTGTCTTTAGCTTTCCAGAGCTTATTAGATAAAGCAGTGAATTTTAATAGAGATTTTGAGAGGAATCTCTGCAGAAAAGGATCTCTTCAGTGTTGCTGGAGCACTTCCTATTCACGTACATTAAGTAGAAGAGAGGAAAACATGATCTTTTCTGATCATTAAGGAGTCCAGAGCTATTTTCTTGACTGCTAAAGGTGTTAAGGCCAGTGTTCTGGCCTTATTCCCAAGTGGGTAATTGAATTACTTTGAACTTCTGCAAGTTCAGTTGGACGTAGAGTTCTCCACTTCCTGCTCTTGGTTGTTTTTATGGGATTATTCTGTTGGATTCAGCACCTGCAAAGTTTGTGTTGGGTAAATAATTCCTGAATTTGTGTGGGCTTGAGCCGTGGTAGTGGGTGAGGAAAGCCTCTGTGTCTGGCTACGTATCCCCTGCTCAAGATCAGTGCTTTCAAGGTAGGGAGAGAGCCCCATATCTACAGGGAGAACTTTGTACAAAATAAGCTTCAATATTCTTGGTGTGAAGGGGAAAAGGGTATTGAGAGTAACGTCCTTCAACAGGCAGCTTTCGCTTCACAAAGTTGTGTTAGAAGTGGAAATGGGTGATGCTGCATCTGACTGGTTGGCACCTGCTGGGTATTTTAGTTTCTGTAGATTTGGGAGTGGGAAAAGGGCATTTTTGCTTTTTATTTATAGGTCTCCCTTCAGTCTGATATTTAGACACCTCAGGTTCCTTTTGGATGAGCCACAAAAGATAAGCATGAAGCTTTAATGCCTTATTAGATACCAAGAGACAGTAAGTGGAATTGGGCCATCGTACATGGGGCATGACTGCCAACTCAATGTGAGAAATGTAAATAAGTTAGATATTTTGAGCTGTCTTTTTTTTTTCCTATCAGGATCTAAATAAGTTTGATCCATTTCAAGGACCATTCCATTTCAGTTGTTAGAAAATTGGCTAATTTTAGTTTTGAGTTTAATTAGTACTTTATAAAAGTCTTACTTTTGAATTTCAGGGAGATAAACGCGTGGCAGTTCTTCCTTGGTTGGCACATTTTTTTTTCAGCTCTCTCCCTAGGGAAATTTGACACCTTGTCGTGACTGGTGGGAGTTTTGGTAAGCCAAGCTATGTTAGTGTTGAGGATATCTTGCTGAATTGGCAGGAAAGTTTGCTAAGTTTGATCACAGCGAAGCAGTCCATCACAGTATTATTCTCAGGAACAATATTTGCTGCCTTAATTTTCTTCTGAACACCTTCAGTCATTCTTCCTGTCCTGATGTTATTTTGCTTCTTGTTACTTCTGCAGTTGTTTGTATTTCCCAAGGAAAAAGAGGGGGAAAATAAGCTGAATTATAGCTAGCCAGAGGAGTTCAGGAGGATATGAGGCTCTTACAGCAATATGGGTGGGGAGAGGGGAGAGTAGAGCATATCCATTAATTAATGAGATGAATGAAATCTTGATTATTCTAAAATGGTTGATCGACTTAACCGCGCTGCAAATTAATCTTCAAACAGGATAAGTTTATTAAAAATATTTTGAAAGTGGGAAATAACAGAAGCTTTGTTAGAATAACATTTCTAAATAATCTTAGTGTAGTTATTCATTAAAAGAGGGTAGATAGCTTGTAATGTTGGAACGTGCTCAGTAATACGAAGTTTTGCAATATTTGTTTTGTGTTTTTAATGGAAAATTCCCAGTTCCCGAAGTTGTTTTCAATACACAAAACTGACTCAGAAGCTTTTTTTCTAAATCTTATGCTTATATATAGAGAAGCACATGGAAATGTGAATGAGAGTTCAAGATCAGTAAGTATCTATGTCAGATGCAATATATGCTGTGTTTGTAGCTATAAACATGGGATATAAGCGTTCTTAAATCTGTATATGACATTGGTGGGACCGGTGAGATGCTGTGTATGATTTTGGTGTTTGTTTGTTTTTCTTTTCCTAAGTGTTGAAAAGTTATAAGTTGGAGGGCTAGAAGAATGCCTTGCATGGACATCTTTAGCAGTGATTGTTAATAGTAGTATAATGGATTTAATCTGGCAGTGGATTTCTGTTCTTCAGTTACTTTCTGCAGATGTTTCAGAAGCAGTCCAGAGATTAACGGTACGCTGTGGGCCATAAGTTGGATATCATTGAATATTTTATCCTCACGGCAGAGAATGGCCTTGTCTAGCAGCCCGTGCATCCCTGTGTGCATCACCATGCATGCACTGGGGATCCTCCTTGCACCAACATAGGACAAACTAGAAGCCAGATCACTTTCCTATGTCCCACTGAAAGCAAAATGTTTATCTTGCATATAAGAACCCAGATCTAGAAGCCGAGCCTCAACATTTTAGATAAATTAGTGAGCACACTCAAATTGTAAAGGCAGTGACAGACAGACTGTGTCAACAAACTACTAAAGGAAACATTAGGTTCTTGATACTACTTGACATTTTTGAAGCCATCTTGTGCTTTTGTGAGATTACAGTTTTTTGGTTCATGGGGCTAGAAGAGCAAAAGTTTTGAGTTTCTGGGTCCATGACAAACTGGAGATTAACCTAGATAATCTAAAGTATGTTCTAGTATTAAATCTTGAAGAGTCCGTAGAGGAGGAATTTTGAGTGGAGATAATTGTGGGTGTAGTCTTGGGTTCATTAAATCCTCCAGTTCAGTAAAGTACTTGAGGACGTGGTGTTGACAGATAAATAATTCAGGAAACAGTGACGTTAGAAATACAGGTAGGAAATGACAAAGGTGGGTTTATCTCTAATGAAGGGTGAGCTTGCACATTTAAAGAAAACAATCTCAAAGCCAGATGTTTAATAAGACATTTTCCTATTTGAAAAACATGCTACTTAGGGCTGACATAGGGAGCTTTCAGGCTGCACAGGAATTGGTAGTGTGAGTCAGTAAGGCAATGTGGCACTCATTGTAAAGTTTGGACAAAAAGGCTGAGCATCTCTGCTTCCCCAAATACAGAGGCCAGACCTAGAACGCAGTGTCTGTTTGCAAATGCTCCTTGTCAAGCCCAGAACATCTCAAACTGCAGTGTAATTTCCAGATTTAAATTGTTACAATTCCAGTCAGTTGCTAGACTACTGCTGCGCTGGCTGCTGTGCCCTTATTTTAGTAGAATAGTCTAGGTGCTTGTCTTTTAAAATTGAAAATGGCATTTACATTTTCAGTAATTAATTGTCCCAAAGGACAGAGCATTCCTGTTGGACTGAAGCACTCGTATGGCTGTAGTCCGTCTTTTCACACGGTCATTTTCTTGGATGGGAGTCATCCCCTTGCATTGTCCTCTTGCTTTCTTTTCCTGCATACACGTTTCTAATGTTAAAACCATGAAAGGGATTCAGTTTTTGCTATAGACAAAGAGAAGCCTCTTTCCAGTCTGCATGTGCTATTTTCATGGGTGTGTGCATGTTGGTTTTGTATACCTTGTCTATAGCTATACTCTAACTACAGCTCAACTAAGCAAACCAGTTCTCAGGGCTGCTCTTCAGTCCTAAGGCCACTGGGCCACATCCATGCTACTGGACTAGCCTTGAAAAGCAGGTAGCTGCATCCAAACTCTGTGCTTGTGGTTTCTGGTCTGTGCAAAATCTTGCATAATGCCTGCAAATTGGTTAGGACTGCAATAGCTGTGTTGGACCAAAAGCTGTGCTTAGGACAGAACAATATAACAATCCTGCAGATACCTGTGTGGGTACTATAGTGCTTCTTCCTTGGCACTGTTTATTTTTACAAGTATTGATACAGCTATACGCTCTGGCTCAAGGATATGCTTTATCTGTTTCCTTACCAAATCATTTTATCGCCATACCCCCAAAACCTACTGGCTTTGTTTAGTTTTCTATGATCCATGTACCTGAAGGAAGTCCCTGCAAAGCCTCCTGTAATCACAACAGCCATTATCCCTCTTTTGGTTTTCACGGAGTCCTTGTAATTCTTGCTTGACTTTTCACCTGCCCTTGCTTGTAGGGATTCTGCAATTGACTCCATCATGTGCCATGGAGTTTGAGTGATTTCTTTACCCTGTTGTCCTGTGGGAATTATAAAAACCCTTGACTCTTGAGAAGATTAATAAAAAGGTTGGAAAATACCCTGATCTCCTTCCGAAGTTCTGTCTGCCCTCCATCTGCTGTCCCTTCTGCTCAAGATCCTGAGTTCTGAAGGACTGATCTTGTCATTTGTATGCTGTTTGGCTCTACTGTAAGGAGACTTAGGAAGGAAAAGAAATTAAGGGAGCTCGCTGTGCTTTTCCAGTTCCATTTCTTGTCTTTGCAGCAAATTCATAGGACGGTCATTGTTCTGATACCTTTGGAAGTTTAGTAGTTAAAAAAAGCTTTTGATGAGCCACCATGTTGATGGAATTACACCAGAAGCCTGCCTTTGGAGGGAAGAAAGCAGCAGACATTTCTTTAAATGAAAGCTCGTAGTAATTGGATGTGCTGCACTTTCCTTCTTAGGGCAGGCGATCTGTGACAACATTCCAGGTTCAAAAGTTGCTAACTTCAGAAATCGGACTTCAGTCAAATCAGCTTTGGTCCCACAGGCCACTAGAATTTCCGCTAGGTATGTTTTTATCTTCTTTTTTCAAGGTTCCAACAAAAAGTTAGGGCAACTTGAACCCTTTGTACTGCAGATTCGAAAGAGTTGTGATTCATAAATCTCATGTCATAACTGGTTAAAAGTTCTCCACAAAAACTCTACCTCTGGCCTTGAATGAACTGGTCAGTTTGGGAATCTGGGATTTCTGTTTGGTGGATGGTAGGCAATAAGGAAAAATTGGTGTGAATTACTGAACAGCCATCTTCTCTCTGTAACAGAGGTTTATCAAAAACAAAAGAGTAGTAATTGCTGGTTTGTTGTAGAAGGAGTGAAGGAAGGAGAGAGAAGTGCTATTTGATAAGTTTGCAGAAGATGAGGTGTACTGCTCATGAGAGGCTAAATACTGAGCTTAGTTGGAGACGGACTGTTGGGCTTGCCATCTCTGTCATAAGTATGGCTTAAAGTGTCAGACTAGAATTGGTCTTTCCTCATGCAAGATATTTTCCATGTATCACAGGGAAGTGTTGAACTGAAGTATTTGCTTTTACATCTCACCTTGTTTTCAGCCTGCTGGAAACCATGTCTCACTACACAGACGAACCAAGATTTACCATAGAGCAGATAGACCTGCTTCAGCGCCTGAGACGTACAGGAATGACCAGACATGAAATCCTCCATGCGCTGGAAACCTTGGATCGTCTTGATCAAGAACATAGTGACAAATTTGGAAGAAGGTCCAGCTACGGAGGTGGTTCCTATAGCAACAGTACCAACAACGTCCCAGCATCTTCCTCTACAGCCACGGCTTCAACACAGACCCAGCATTCTGGGATGTCCCCATCACCAAGCAACAGTTATGACACCTCCCCACAGCCTTGCACTACTAATCAGAATGGGAGGGAGAGTAACGAGAGGTTGTCTGCATTCAACGGGAAGATGTCACCCACCCGCTACCCACTAGCAAACAGCTTGGCTCAAAGGTCTTACAGTTTTGAAGCTTCCGAAGAGGACTTGGACATCGATGACAAAGTGGAGGAACTGATGAGGTCAGTAGAAGTCTCTGTAGGTTTGGAAAGTCAGGGTGAGATGTCCTCCAGCATGCAGATTCCTCCTGTGTGGGGCTGCCTTAGTAGTGACAGGTGTTACCAAGAAAGCAGGAATTGCTTTAGACAGCTGTTCCCCTGCTGGTTTTCTGGTGGTCAGTGTCTCAGTACCTCTCACCTGCCTCTTAGTCTTGTGTAGACAATCTCTGTCCATGTGCAGATATAGCAGAGGTTGTTTTACTGTTGAAAAAATTTTTTCCATGCTGTACCAATGACTGAAATTCGTGCTTATTCACTGAATTTCCACCCTACTCTTATTCAGAAGACTTCTGACTGAGTCTCAGTTCACATGAGTCTTCCCCCATTGATGTGTACACTTGAATTTCCTTCCATATATAGGCAGAGTAGGGAAGCTGCTTGGTTAATGGGATCTGTAGTGCATGTATGTTATCTGTTTATAGTTTGTGGCAGGGGCTGACTCCCTCTTGGATTTGCACAGTCTGCTGATTGGTGCAGGAAAACAAAACAAAAAAGAAGCAGAAGTCTTTAGTGAGAGCTAGTTGTTTTTTGTTTTGTTTTTATTTTGTTGTTTCTTTGTTTTCTAGATTGACCTTCCTTTACTTTTAGCTGCTTCCTTTTCAGTATTATGGCAAAGATTAAAAGAGGGGACTATTCCACCGAAGATGAAAGACTGAGTCAGTGGGCTTGATAGCAAAAAGAAATAGAGGGAAAGGGCAAAAAAATCTCAAAACTATTTTACTTATAATGTTGGAATGTTTTTTTTCCTTCAAACTGCAACAAATAAGTACCTATGGGAGGGAGAACTAGGGTCCATAATCTCCAGAATGAAAATACATTTGGCAATTTAGGGTAAAAGTGTGGCTAGAGAATATTAGAGATGAGCAGTAAGAAAAGCCAATCAGCCTCGTTTACTGTCAGCTGCAGGGTGATGGATTAATGCAGGAAGGTAGTGAGTATAGCAGCATGCAGGAGTTCCCATGGCTGAAGTTTTAATCATTCCTTTGAGTTTTTGGTTCCTGTAAGTCTCAAGTAAACTGAAGCTACGTTTATTTTCCGGCATATGGAAGATAATTGAGTATGGAAGTAAAAATGAACCCACAACATAGCATTTATTTTCCATTTTGCAGGATTATCTGCCTTGAAAGCTGCTGAGGCAGGAGAGGAGAAGAGGAAGGGAGATTACTAAATAATAAAGCCTATTAAAGTTTGGTTTTACTTGTCTGCACCTCTCAGGGAAGAAGGGAGGAAGAGGAGGGAAAAGTGTGTTTTCAGCGATTGAAATTTGCTGTGTATCGCAATCCTTATGTAACCACAATTTTTTTTACCGGTTAGCACAGTATCTACTGAATTATTTTAGTCTACCTTAGTACCTACAGCAGGGGGGGTTGGAGCTTGATAATCTTTAAGGTCCCTTCCAACCTAAGCCATTCTGTGATACTACCTTTTAAAAATCATATGAAGGCTTGATGCTTGTTCATTCAGTGCAAGCTGTGGGCTGGGGAAGTAGCATTGGGGGAATACAGTGGCAAAATCTTTTCTTCCTTTGGATCTTTTCCTTGAAAAGCTGGAGAACGTTTGTGTATATATATATTCTATTGTGCAGCTAACCATGCAGACCCTGCTATCCTTTATTTTTTATTTTTGTGCCTTATTTTTATGACTGAGGATTTTATGCTGGTATGAGAGATTTATTCATCCCTGTGTAATGAAACTTTGCACATTCCATATGGCAGCCCTGTACCTAATGTGAATTATACAGGACGCAAGCCATCCATTCACTTGCTAGGGTACTTTGATCAAACGTGACACTTGTTAAAAGAAGTATCCACTGGTGAGGCACTTTGACCATTTTAATGCCTGCCTTCCCCACTCCTTGTCCCCTAAATAAAGAAAATGAAGCCATTTTGCATCTTCAAAGTGCACTTTGGTCTGTCTGTCTGGTTTTTTTTCCTTTTTTTTTGTGCTCTTGTTTTTTGTTTTGGTAGGAGGGACAGCAGTGTGATAAAGGAGGAAATCAAAGCCTTCCTAGCCAATCGGAGGATTTCCCAAGCAGTTGTTGCACAGGTAACAGGTAAGAGCTCAGGCAGTCCGTTCTTCATTTTGGGAAACTGTGTCTAACTGCCTGTGTGTGCATGGTGCAGATGTTGGAATATTGCTTGGCTTTCTGCATTGCAGTGCAGATCTGTCAGCTTAGTCATGATAATGTATGCCTTTGATTTAAGACCCATTGTCCCGCACATCATGGAACTTCCCCAGTGAATCACTTGTTCTCTTTTTTTCTTGTGGCTTGTGCTGGCAGATTTTATTTTACAGCATTGTAATAAGCCCAAAGTTTTTATCTTTAAAATGGAACCATTTTCCTTAATTCTTAAATTGTTTGTTGAATGTGGTAAATAGATACATATCTGCATCTCTGTGTATGGAGATATGAATAATACATATTTATATTATAAAATGCATATGAAAAAATCTGGAGACACAGCTATATCTGATATCACTACATCCAGCAGTCATTTTGTGATAGTTTTGAAGTTTTTCAATTGCTTGTCTTTGAGTCACAAATAGTGAAAATGAGTTGTGAGACTGAGGGGGCAACCATTTTACCTTAGATTTTACCTAGAAGGAGTAGTAGGGTGCTTTGGGCTTTTTTGGCCTGTTTTAACCCTCTACCTTATATGTTCTCTCTTCCTCATTCAGAGCAAACAGGCAGTGATACCACTTATTCTCTCTGTGTGTTATCAGTTCTCCTTTACAATTAAATAGATCAATCCCATATTATATCTATCACATCTATTCATTTTTAAAACCAAGCTGGATTAAAGATCTTGGAGTAGATGCTTTTTAAGGTTCCTTGCTGACTAGGAATGCCAAACCGACAGGAGGGAAGTTGTTCTTTTATGATATTTCCAGTGTCTGAAATGTCATGAGAACCCATCTGCCTGGGAGATCTGGGTTTGCAGACACTGTGTGTGCTAGCAGTTGAAGTAGGCAAGGAGAAATGGGTGCTGGAGCCATGGAGCCAGGAATTCCTTCCACATCTGTGATCTTGGGCAAATTACTTGTACAAAATTAACATTTTGTATCACTCTAAGGAACGTTACTAATCTTACCAGATGTTAACATTAGTACTTCAGAAATTTGATGCTAAGTCTTCTTACTTGAATTGGACCTGAACTGTGGGCAGCTTGTGGGTCAGTCCCATACCTTTGTGCAGTCCTTGCCTGAGTATGGTCTAGGAATGGCTCATCTCCAAAGTAATCTCTTGTATAGTTTATTATGAGGGCGAGCAACAGAAGAACTCCTGACTACAGGACAGAGCCTCTGAGCCTGAGTAAGTCAAACTTATCCTCCTTCTTCAAGAGAAGTGTTGCAAAGAGGAAAAAAACATGGCAGGAGAGTATTTCCAAAACAAACCAGCATGCTTTTTTTGTCAGTTAGACTATTGCATGCCACTGAATAAGAATTTCCATGCCCAATCTAAGGGTAGTCTGTATCAGTGAAAGGAACTGATCCATTTGCTTATGTCTCGGTGCATGTCTCAATGGCAGGGAGGCTGTAGGAAAGTTGAGATGGATCTCCTCACTCCTGGTCATGTTGGTCCTTCCATCCTCATCCTACTGTCTTAGTTATTGCTAGATGTCTTAGCCTGACAGTGGGACAGAGCAGAGACTGACCTATTGGCACTACGATGTTGTCTTGTTTTCACACAAAATCAATGGGAACCCAGGTAGCTCTAAAGGTTAAATGGCTATGTCTTTTTGCAGCTCACCCATGGACCTTTCAAATAAGAAAATAAAGTGATATTTTGCACCTGATGCATTTTCTTAAGCAAAGATAACTGTAAGGCCTGTGCTGTGCTATGACGCACAAATCTTCTTCCTGCTGCCCTTTGCAGTTGAGCAGTGTTTTCTTCCTGTACTTACTAGGAAGATCTTTAGGACCTGGTTCATTTTAAAAGTAACCCTTAGCCTTGTGTATGCAGACACGTAGCACTTACGTGCCACTATTAAGTATGTAGTTATGGCTTATCTGAAAGATATAGTCTCCAGGAGATTGAAGGGACTGGATTAAAGTGTGTACTCAGCACTAACTGGGGAAACATCAGCTTCCTTTCAAAGGCACTGAATAGTGAAGAGTGGCTGAAAATGTCTCAGGACAGAGACCTCAAGTGGAAAGGATGTGTCCCAGGGGCTCTCATTTCCAGTCTTGTCTTAGACCTGATGAGTACTAGTTGACTTTTGTATTCTTCAGATGTATCATCCTTTCCCATTCAGCTGTGAAGCAGTCTCCCAAGGAAGGTTTGGAAACCACTTTTTGTTCTTCAGAAAAGGAATTTGGGTAAACTAGCATAATGCTTTGCATCATGGTCCCCAGATGTTGGGACCTTATCCGTGTATATGGTCCCATCTAAGTCCCACAGACTTAGTCTCACTGGTAAAGCTGTTTTGTAAATTGTTCATTAAACAAGAGAAAAATAGAAAAATAAAATTCAAAGAGTGGTCACTAGTAGATGGTGTAGGGAAGGGCTATAGGAAGTGATACCTCTCCAGAATGCTGCTTAGGCAGGGTGATTGCACTCTCACTCTTTTCCAGCCCCAGGCATCATTCATCACCATTCATTTAAATACAAACATAGCTGCATTTCAGATGTTGGGTGTATTTGACTTGCCCAGCTGCTAGTTACCACCCTCCATCAGCTGGAAATCATTTGTTTGGCACTAGAAATAAATGCAGAATACTATGGCCTCAGCTTTTATCATTCATCTCTTCTGCCTTGGGAAGAAAGGCAAGAAACAAATGAAATAAAAAAATCCATGGCTGACTCTGTCCAGAAAGAGAGTTGTTTAACCCAGCTGCCTGTGCTGTGGTCTTACTCCTTTCAGTCTCTACCTATTTCTATGCGATTTTAAAAATTCTGTTTATTTGTGTAATGGGAGGGGAGAATGGCGTGGAGGAAAGAAAGGAGTAACTGATTAGTGTTATTAGACCTCGAGCTAGGAATCTGAAACTTTGCTTTCTTTTCTTAATTATTACTGGGTATGATATTGTCTTAATTGGACATGTAAGTGATAAGCATTTGTTAAAACAGTGTATTTGGATGTCTTCGAATTGCAGGTCATGCATGAGCTGCTGAATTGCTTACCCTGTGCTTACAATCCTGTTTGTCCCCATTCTGTCTTGTCATCTTTCTGTCCTTGGAGCAGGAACCTCCAGTGCAACTTCTATGTGTTGAAACTTTACTTTTATTTAATTTCATCGATTCTTCAAGGCTCTTAAGATCTCATTCAAAAAAATCTTTCTCTCCTTTTGTCATCTTAATTCAGATAATGCAGTGCACTTACAGGGTGTGCATTCGTATATCAACCACAGTCCTACTAAGTACACTGAGCGGGCTTTCAGTTACAGCCACTGCAATGGTGAACTGCTTTTCCTTTTGTTTTTCTTGTGCTGCATTGAGAGGGGGTGGGAAGTGATGGAGGCCAAGGATATGTAAGAGGGAGATGCAGAGCGCTTAAAGTCAGCTGTTGCAGTAGAACAATTTTTTAGGCTCTCTTAGTCTTTATAAAATTACCAGAAACTTTTCAAGTCATTTAGATAATGAATCTGACAAGGAAAATTAAACCTGGAAGACATTCTACAGGGCTGCCTTGTGTACTGAGAGGAGAGAGCAGATTGGAAAATAGTAACATTAGAATATTAAATGGTGACTTGGAAATAAAGAAATGATTGATAAGAAGCAAAAACTTAGCATAACACTTATTAGTGCTGGTCCTAAATACAGGAGCTGCTTTTTATAGAAACTTTTTTAATGGTGTCTGTAATAAGATAAACAAGAAGCACTTGGGTTGGGCTCTGTATAAATAATCTCCTACTGATAAGAAAAAATGACAGTATAAACAGGAGCTAATAATAGTTCCTGCTGAATTTCCTATCTTGTTTTTTGAAGCTCCTTTTAACATAGCTGCAGCTCACTCGGGGTAGATATTTAGCCCTACATGTGGCAGGTGAGGTGCCAAATTTTTATAAACAATAATTTGAAGTCATGCGGTGTAATTTGTTTTACTTATCACCGGAATTGTTTCTGGGCACAAAGTGAGAAATCAAATGCACTTGTTTGGAGATGCTGTCTCTTGATGTAGGCTCCAAATGTAGATGGAGAGTGGGGGAAATGTTTTCAGAAACTGACACTTTTCTGTTGCATACCGCAGTAAAGGACAGAGGGAGGAGTATTCATAGATGAGCCCTTTGCAGCCAACCTAAATGCTTTGATGGATGATGCCTCTGCAAGGTTTGGAAGTGTTGACTTTTCCATTTTTTACACATAGAGAGGAATGAAGGAACAGAAATCCATACTTTCCTGAGGTCACAGTGAAAGCAGTCAGTGGTAGAGCAGGAATTTGAATTCATATTTTTCAGTTCTTAGATTAGTGCCATAAAAACCAAGCTATCACGTGTGAAAAAATAATAATAAATAATAATAAATGCAGAGGTCTTTGCGTATAATTCAGCCTTGTCCTTCTGTCTCTGTCTTAATTGATATGAGATCTCCAGGACATAGCTTTGTGCTATGCTAAATACACAGAGCATCTAGTGCAGTCGAGAGCAGCCTCTAAGATCTCCTAAGGTTTGGAATCTGCACTCAGGGGTGCCAAGCAGATTACAAATACAGACCAAGTGTGATTGAGCTAGTTCAATTGTAAAGAAAATTCAGAAAATTACTCATCATCTGAGGTGGTAAGAAACTAGCATTTCTCATTATTTTTTTAATACTCCTGACAACACAGGGAAAGATTTGTTTTTATATGATTTTGATCTTTGCAGGTTTTCTATAAACAAGCATTTGCTAATCTCTTAAATTGATTGATGTCCTTTGCAAGCATGCGCTATGTGAATGTAGGATTTTGCTTTCAAACGGGAGAATTAAGACATTGCCAGTTATTTCTTCTCCAAATCTGATGTATTCCAGGTGCTTCTAAAAATCTCTCCTGAAAGAAACATTAAAGAAATGCAAAGTAGAGTCACTGAACAAATCTGTATGTGAAGGTGAAAACAGCTACTTAAAGGCTTGATGAATAGCAGTTGTGAGGTTTACTAGCGGATTTGTACTGCAGGTATCAATTGCCTTCTCTGAATGACACATTTTGCCATTCCTTTTAAGTATATGGAAGGGAAAATTCTTCCATGTATGATTTGTTTAGGAGAGAATGGGGATGTCCAGAGGAGCGTGCTTGTGCTGTCATCTCCATTTTGTTTATAATCACAAATTGTAACCTGCTGTGGGAAGGAGTGATGTGTGACGCAAGAAGTCATCGTTTGATTTGCTGTAATCCTTTGTGACTACCACTTCTTCCTTCACTATTTTCAGCGAGTGAGCTAGTTGTGCTCATTACAAAGTGTTCTTGTTCCTGCTGATCCTGAGCCCAGAGGGTGTCAGTCTTCCTTGAGGTCCATGGTTCACTTTGAGAGTGAATTTCCTCCAGACAGCTGGATTTTCAGTACTCCAGAGATCTTCTTTCATTAATCTGCTTCTGGCAGCAGGACGATTTCTTTTTTCCTGCCAGTGCAATTTCCTAAAGTAGCGTGATTACAGACTATGTGACAGGATGGTGCTGGTGGTGGTACTAGTCACTGTCCCTATGAGTCAACTGTGCAAAATCTATTTGAGATGCAAGAAATTCTAATGTGACTTATTTTTTTCTAATTGAAAGGGGTGAAGGATGGGTTTGTGATTAAGACACTGTGCTAAGATCTGGGAGACGCTCTGGATCAGTTCTTCTGCTATTGACTTTGAGCATGACCTTGAATCGCTAACCATTGCATGTATGATTCTGGAGCCTCTAAACTGAACTGATGAACAAATGAAAAATATTTTGTCTTAAAAAGAGAGAGGAGTGCTGTAGGTAGAGGGAACTTCGAAGGAGCTCAGTCTCTGAAACAGGGAGAGGGAATAAATGAGTAAAAACAGAAAAGAGTGAGAGAAAATGGATGTGAAGGGACTTGGACAGGTCTGCATTCCTATGAAAAGCTGCCTGAACCCCACCTCATGCACGTGATCTGAGTTTGCAGCACAGTTATAGAAGTCTCCTAGCCAAAGAGCAAAATTGGCTATGAGCTTTTCACTAATGCAAGAAATGCTACGGACTGCAGTGCCATCAGTGAGATACCATTGTCAATTATGTATTGAGAATTTATAGTGCAGTCTTCAAATTTGTATGCCCCATTTTACGGAAATGACTTTATAAACGGAGAGGACTTGCAGGGAGTCAAATGTGGGCATAGCCATGCACAGCTTGAATCCTGCTCCTTTGCTTTGTGTGAAGTGGCTAATGTCTGTACCACCTCATGGCAGTGTCAGGGAACCTCTTGCGCAGAATTAGGATTTTTCCACGACACCGCTCTTTTTGAAGATACTTAATCTCAATTTATAATTGTTACCTTTATGCCTTATGTTGTTATGCAAACATTCAGCGGACACTAATTAATTGCAATAAGTGTAAGCGGACTGTGGTAAACAAGTAAATTAATGGCGCTTCAACCCATTGATTAATAGGAGCCATGCATCCAAAAGCAGTGAGACATAACCATTTGTGTCCTACGGCACTGTGTTAAGGAAATGGCTTTTATAAATCATAACAGTAGATGAGAAGCTGCAAATTTTCAAAACTTGATCCTTGAACTGATAGTCAGGCGTCTAGATTTCATTTTGGGACAGAGAGCTCTATCAGCTGATATTTATTTTTGGCATAGTTAATTGGTGGGATATTAGTTTGTGTTTGATTGAGTAATTCTACTTCTCTACTAGTATAAACCCAGTTATATACCTAATATGTGCTCTGGGGATAATCAGCTTTTGACCACACCAGTTGTTTCAGAGCTCGTTCAGACATGGGGCATAGACGCAGATGTTAGGATCATCGGTAGATGTACAGGAAACCAAACCAAACCAGGATATGTTTGTGGGCAGGCATCTGTTGAATGGCAGTAAACTTCTGTACTCAAAACAAAACAAACCTATCCCTTTTCCACAGGACAGTTTAAGCTCCATAGGCTCAGAGATTCTGTCTAACAAAGAATGGTTGAGAGCATAAGCCCTGAGATTTTGAGAAACTGATTGGATTAAACCTGCTTGAATACGACGCCTAAGATTTGAGTTAAGTCATTGTAAAGTTAACTCAATTCCACGTTCAATGCAAAGGAAGCATAATAAAAACCCCTTATTAGAAGTGGTAAAACTACAGGGGTTTGTTTTTTCATGAGTTAAATATGATTGAGATCTTCTAAAACCTGGACGCATCTCAAGAGGGGAGAGGTAGTTTGATTTCTGTGTGAAAGCCAGCTTTCTACCTGCCTTAGCATTATCACCAAGCAGGTGCTGGCACAGGTGGTTTGCAGCACTGTATTGTTACTTAGAGCACCTCCTAAAAGTTGGATTCCTGGGAGAGTCTCCATGTTGTTAACCCTTCCTGGTAGCCGACGAGCACAAGGAATCCTACCGCCAGAGTTACTGCCTCAGTCATTCAGCAAGTTGGTTTTGTTATTTTCAAACGTACAAACAGTTCCCCTGCTACTGCAACTTCAAACCTCTTCCTTTATTTGATTCCTCTCCTTCTAATGACCGCTTTTCCCTTTCTGCATTGATCTTTCATTCACTGTCACGCTTTAGAAATAACAGTATTAATTTCTAGGGGTTTTTTTTTGCCTTTTACTATTTTCTTAGAATTCTTTTTGTCCCTAATCCTTCCTGGGTACATAGGGCCTGAGTTCTGCTTTGCTTTGCTGACAGGCAGCTGCTCTTTCTGTTTTGTTTCCTGGCTGTTGTTATAGCAGCTGATAGCTGGCTTGCTGCATTTCTGGGGTGATTTGATCTATATCTCATAAACTGTTTCTGTGTTTATCTCCCTTTTTATTCAAGCCTTGAATGATAATGATCTCCTAAGTATCATCTCCTATATGTAATAGTGGGTAAAAGACTTGTTCCCATTTCACAGATGAAGAAATTTAAGAACCAAGGAAGCTGTGGTCCAGAATGGGGCAATTCAGCCAGCAGTAGATTTGGCTTCCCAATTTGTGCCCTTCTTGCTTGTGGACTGATTGTGCTGATTCCAGGATGTATTTTGAGTAAGGCTGAAAATAACAAGAAGGTAAAGCAGCTAGGGATAGGGGAAGAAGCTTGAACTCTCTCTGTTTTCTATGATTGTAATATTGGCATTGAATTTCCAGGCGTTGTAAGACACCACCTTTTATTAGTGTACAAACCACTTTAAATATTTTAAAAGAACGAGTTCTCTTTTTTTCTTTCTCTTTTTTTTTTTTTTTTTGTTTTCTACAGGTATCAGTCAGAGCCGGATCTCGCATTGGCTTTTGCAGCAGGGGTCAGACTTGAGTGAACAAAAGAAAAGGGCGTTTTACAGATGGTACCAGCTTGAGAAGACAAATCCTGGTAAACACACCTAGCCTAAACATCTCCTACCATTTGATTTATGAAAAAAGCCTTTTGTCACTGGTTTGGATTATCACTGATCATTCACTTGGTGATATACTGATGAGGTATTTCCTCTGACTAGTGTCTTAGGATTAGGTCTACATTTTGTTTACAGCAACAGACCTAGGACCAGCTCACTGTCCAGCTTCTCGGTTGTGGTTACTTGCCTTGTCCTCCCACCCCTGGCTAGTTCTGGAAATCAGAAGCACACTTCAGATGACATGAAATAGATGCTGAGGTTCTTCAGAGTGATCAAGGAGAAAACACTAGTAATGGCTACATAATACAAAGTTAGAGCAAATACGTGCATTTTAGCTGAGAGGAACTTTGGGATAACTTCAGAGGTTTTGAGTTATAACTGAAGCTCATGAATGAGACGTATGGATAAGTTGCAGTGATTAAATGGAGATCTCTCTCTCAAATTCTACTTCCTTCTTCAAATCTCAGAATAGATCCTAAATATATAAAGAGAAATAAAGCTCTTCATTGTCTTTAACAAACAATCAGTCTTCAAAATCACAGTCGAATACGTTTCCTTGCATTGTTTTTCTCCATAGATTTTGTTTGACTACAGTTCTTATTTTCTCTTTAATAGTCTTATTGTAAAGATCAAAATGTTTACATTTAACTTTCCTTTTTATTCATTTAATTCAGGATGATTAAATTAACTATGTAATTGTTTAAGAAACCTAAGACTTAGCCACTCTAATATGAACTTAGCTTCAACATCCAGAATTCTGCTGAGAAGAATTCCAACAAAAGCAGATTCTCAAAACTTCTGCTTTGTGTGTAAGCAGTAACTCAGGAAGCTCTGGCTGCCAATTGGCCTGAGAATATTTTAGCTTAAAGTTGGGTGAGTTCAAAGCTAGAGTCAAGCCTGTCCTTTCTGTTCAGCATCTAGAAAACTGTTTTAAGTAATGAATATGCCACGGGTTTGAGGTTCTAACAAGCTGCAGGGATCCCTAAGTGGCCTTGATTTTTCATAGAATTTGAAATTGTAATACTGAAGAACAGCAAAGGTATTGGATGCAGCCTTTCAGTACCAGTTTCTTTGGAAGCCTTGTGTTGTATCACGTGAAACAGCTCTCAGCCATTTTCCTTTCAGGGAAGATATTACCTCCAAAACAGCAGAGAAAGTCACAGTTTTTTTTGGAAGGTGCATTTAAAGAGAAGAAAGTAATAAAGAAAAAAATGCATCTCTTAGCAGTGAAAACTATTGCATGGATTTTTCTGTCCTTGCTTCTTTTCTTTCCAGTATCATTTGGAGCTGTTTAGGAAATAGCATTCTGGTATTCTGTGCTAGGATAGGAGTTGGCAAAGTTGGTACTACTTTCTCTCTTTTTATCCACAAGCTCACATCTTTTTGTCCTTTTGAGCTAGACAAGTGTAGCTTAAATATAATTGAATTGATGTTAACTTCTGTTTTACTGATGCACAGTGTTGCTGAGTTCTTGTTCACTTTTCTTTATGCACACATGGGAAAATTTCTTGAAGAGTGGTTGTTTGCATTTAACCTTTTTTTTTTCAAATAAGAGATCTTATGCAGCATTTTCAGGAAGTGTAAAAGGCAGAATGCCTCCTTTGCCTATGTCAGGAGACTGTTTGGATGCATTTAAATTCCCTTCAGAAGCAGATAACGTTTGTTTTATTTTTAGAGATTGAGGTAAGGGGGCAGGGAAGCTTATTTTCCTGTGGCTGTGGTTGGAAAAGTCTGCTTGAGGAAAATCTGATTGTATTTGTTTATTTTGGGATCATCCACTTCTTTCTATTATTGCCATCTACTAGATTGCAGGTCAGACTGGTCAGGCAAGAGATAATTAGCATGCGTATGTGCAAGTGTATACAGTGCATTAAGGAAGATAACCAACCTTGTCCAAAGCATCCTGGATTTAAATTACTATTAATAGAACCAATTTGGAGCTGAAGTTTTGGACACTGCTTACAGTATCCTGTAATTCCCAGACTATTCAGCTGCCTTTATTAGAATCTGAAAAGGAGAAAATCATTGCCATATCCGCACAGAAGTGGTGAGGTGGTCACAGCAGTCCTAGTCACTCTTTGCAAAAGAGTGCCCTCCTCTGATAAAAACTGAAGTCATTAAGTGAGTGGCATGAACTTTTTTTCTATTTGTTGTCTTATGAAGAAGTGAAAATTGGCTTTCTGTTATCTCATTTTTTATGATTGCAGCTACTGGGAACAAAATCTTGGTCCTTCTTCTCTAAGTGATAGATTTGAGTCCCTCTGCACAGGAGCACATTTGTGTTTGAGTTACCAGTGGGCAAAAAGAGGTCTTTGGGAAAGTTCAGTTCATTGTTTCTTTAATCCTTATTTTTAACACTGGGAGTCTCCAAACTAAGTTCATTTTCTGACTGAATTCATTAGTGTAATAAAAGGAAGATAATTTTTATTTACAATTGAAACAGTTTTGAGGCACCCAGGGCACCTGATGCAATCAGTTTGTGAACTATAAAGAGAGAAAAGGTGCTTTCTGAGGGAAGGGCTAGAGATTACTTGGCAGACTTGCAGTCTTTCCTTGGCTTTACTTATTTGTGTACAGTGATTTTGCCTTTGCTCCTCATTCCCACCTACAAGGTAAAGATGGGATTGTTCCCGAGGCATGAGTTGCTTGCCTTGCCTGTTAGTCCCTCACAAAAGAGGACTGTCTTATACTTTGCTCATAACTGCATCTGGCCAGGAATTTCAAAGAATAAAAAAATGTAAATGCATCAAAAGAGATTCATTTTCTTTTTTTAAGTATGTGCCAGTGGTACATAATGCTTTAAATCATCCGCAAGTAGTCCTGCATCTGCTAACCTAAGAAATTTGTATTGTGGAGCATTAGGGTGATTTTGAAACATCAGTGCTATTGAGACATAGCTAGATGTTACTCCTATACAGAAAGGACTCAGCAATTCCGTCACTCTTGTTACTTAGCAGTTTGCTTCGGCCTCTAGAATATACTGCTTGTTGTTTTCTTGCTTCTTGTTTGCATGGGTAGTTACTATACTTCTCCTGTCTTTGGTGGCAGTTCATACAATCATGGGATCTTTTGAGTTGGAAGGGATCCTTAAAAGTCATCTAGTCAAACTCCCCTGCAATGAACAGGGACACCTACGGCTTGATCAGGTTGCTAAGAGCAAGGACAGGGCACCCACCACTTCCCTGGGCAACCTGTGCCAGTGCCTCACTGCCCTTACTGTAAAAAACTTCTTCCTTATATCCAGTCTAAATCTCCCCTCTTTTAATTTGAAACCATTTCCCCTTGTACTATCACAACAGACCCTGCTGGAGGGTCTGCCCCTTCCTTCTTATAGCCCCACTTTAGGTACTGACAGGCTGCTTTCAGGTCTTCCTGCAGCCTTCTCTTCTCCAGGCTGAACAGCCCTAGCACTCTCTTCCTGTCTTCATAGTGGAGGTGTTCCATCGCTTGGATCATTTTTGTGACCCTCCTCTGGATGCACTCCAACAGGTCCATGTCTCTCCTGCTCTGAGGACTCCACATCTGGACGCAGTACTCCAGGTGAGGCCTAATCAGCACAGAGCAGCTGCTGACCGTGCTGGCCACGCCACTTTGAATGGAGCCCAGGATCCAGTTGGCTTTCTGGGCTGCAAGGGCACGTTGCTGGCTCATGTCCAGCTGGCATCCACCAGTCCTTTTACAGGGCTGTGCTCTATCCTTACATCCCTCAACTCATACTGACAGTGGGAGTTGCCATGACCCAGGCACGGAAGCTTGCACTTGGATTTGTTGAACCTCATGAGATTCACCTCGGCCCACTGCTCAGCCTGTCTAGGTCCCTTGGGCATGATGACCATACCACACAGCTTGGTGTCATCCACAAACTTGCTGAGATTGCACTCAATCCCACTGTTGATATAATTGATGAGTATGTGGAAGAGTATTGTCGGACAATAGCATATACGATATTCGAGTATTTGCAACTTTTATATTGTACGCAATAATCTTGCTTAAAAACTTCTTGAATTCTTCATCCATGTTTTCCTGGTAGGAGTAATGTCAAACTTAAAAGCATAGCTGCAAACTCCAATGTGTTAGTGACTGTAATTTTTTCTGGAAGCACTTGCCAATTAAGGTGAAAGGCAGTTTTTTGTTGAGGGGAAGAAGTCAGCGTTAAATACTAGTGTTTGAAAGGACTTTAAACCAATTAATAGGGATACTTTCCAGTTAGATCAGGCATTTTTTGGACAGGCACCACATCTCTTGTGTTTTGTAGAGGGCCGTGAGCATTTTGGCAGCAGATAAATAATATACATTTCAGAAGACAGTGTATGAGTGCGCTGAGTCCTATAATGCTCTGATTATTTTTTTTAGAGCCCCTGCCTTTTAAATAAATAAATACTTCTTTTTACGCTGATAGTTAGCTTGATTAGTTTGGCTGGCACTGGGTCTTCGGCAATGTGGAAATCTTGTTATGGAGCAACCTGAGCATTTCTTTTGCCTCTGTGCACTGTAACCTGAAGCTGTCTCCTATAAATGATGTGTTGGAGTTGCAGATGGTTACAGGCTGCCTCCAGTTAGCCTGGATTCTTTATTTCAGCCAGTCCTCTGTAACAGAAAGGCAGCTGTGGTCACCTTGTGCTCTTCCTCCTTGAGCGCAAGGGAGGAAGAAAGGTAGTTATTATCAGGATGTAACATCTCTTGTGTTACTCCCACAGTAGCTCTTGTTTAGCTATATCAGAAAAACATACAGAAAAAAAAAAAAAAAGCAAACAACCAAACACCCAACCAAAACAGCAGAGGCTGGATATCCCGTGAGATTTGCACTGGAAATGTGTTGTTGGTGATTTACTGTTTTACAGAGCTTCAACAGTCCTGCTCTGATCCTTCCCAGCCAAGCAGTGAGCCCTGTAGGGAATGTTTTGGTGTGCAGGCTGCTGATTCAAATCTAGCTTGGCTCAGGAGTAGCTGGAAGGTGTTTATTTTGTGCTCTCAGGTCGGTCTGGCTAAAAATGAAGCGTGACATCTCTTCTTATCAGTGTAATATATGGTAGGTACTTGTTGCAGAGTCTTGCTGGTAAATGATTTCTTGGAGCTGGGAGATGCCCTGAGGCTGGCTCCAGCCATTCTGTGCATCACCTTCGTACTGCAGGGCCTCTGTGAGCCATGGGATGTGAATCAGCAATTGCATGTGATGCTGTTAAGAGCAGTTCTCTTTCTTCAGGATAGTGTTTGGGACACGCTGAGAGAAGGAAGGCCTTTGTCATGAGAAGCTTTCAGTATAGAGATAGCTCTGCGTTGTTGAAAAAAGTGCTCAGTGTTGACAAGTAGTGAGATGGCATTTTTCCTTTTTTTCCCTGAGAGTTCTCCCCAGACAATTCACCTCTGCAGCGCTTACAGGTTCTTGCTTTTTTTGATGCATATACCAAGACAGAAATTTCATACATTTGCTCTGGTTGCTCTGCAGAAGAGAGAAGCTTCACTTCTTAAAAGCTGTTTGAGGAGCTTGTAAAGAGAGTCTGAAATGGCAACTCGGATGGAAAATAAGTTGTAAAGAAGTGAAGCTGGTCTGAGAGAAGATTGCAATGAAGCTTTGGAACAGCAAAGTAAATGAGATCCCAAAGTGCTTGCTTAATTGCGGGAGATGAAACAAAGCTCAAGTTGTCTTATCAAATGCAGCTACAGTGCACATGTTCACCACTTCCACTCTCACAGAGAGATCCCAGCACATCTTGTGCCTCTGCATGCATTCAGGTGCTTCTGTCTTAGTGTGCAAAAACAGGGGCTGTATACTTGCTTGTAATGCACAGCATGTTTCTCCCATATCAGCAGCTGACATTGATGTTACCCTGTAGAAAAGAGCAATAGGTAAATTGATAGGAAGGCCACTAAACCAAAAAAAGTAAATAAAAATTCAGTAAGTGAACGTGGCAGCGGCAGGAGTAAATTTATGCTTTAAATGCTAATGTTTTTTCAGCCTTTGCCTGCAAAATTTGATACAATTACTCCGCTTCTCTTATCTTTATGTTAGGTATCACTGATATTTCCATATTCCCCCTTTTTCTTGAGAACATACAAATAAAATCCTTAGGTGGGGACAATACATTGCTAAGGCAGTGCAGAGAAAGCTAATTCCTTCTCCCATTCTGCCCAGACTCTTTTAAATAAATGAATAATATTTATATTTTAATTGTGGAAATGTATTTAAAGCCTAGCAACCTGATACTGACCCAGACCTCAAATCATGCAAAGATTAAAGAGTAGATAAGGAACTCTCCTTGCAGTGGCCTCCAGAAGAGTTGGCAACATAGGAAACAATTTATGTGTCAATAAAATGAAGTAATTGGGAATTGGCAAGAATCTCTGTCCTTGTACACACAAGGCGGAGGTGGTGGGATTCACTTCCTGTAGACTTCTCCCGGGGAAAGTTTGTCAATGTTTCTGAGCTCTGCTTCCTCTGCCAGTAAGGAAAATACTCGTTGGGCATTTCTGCAAAGACACACAGCCAAATGCATTAATAGCTAATTCCTTAATTTTTACTGTAGGATTTTGCTTATTGGTTTAAGTTCCCTTAACCCCTTTAACTGTGCTATAAAATAAATGAACAGTGTTGTTTTACTAGCACTGTATGGTTTTATGATTAAATCCTAACCATTCTGAGCAGTCTGTGGACCCAGAGGGCTCTCCTGTCCCAGCCCTGCTTTTACATGCACACAGCAGCATACTCCTCATGTGAGCGTTGCCACTTGCTACTCTTGAGGGGAGAAAAAAAAAATACACCCAGGCTGGTAGAATGCATGAAATCCAGTTGTGCTCAGGGTGCTTATGGGATATGGGTGATGATTTAGCTTTTCATATTTCTTCCATGTAAGAGCAGCTGTTTCTTCCTTCCCTCCAGGGGTGTTTGCTGAGCGCAAGTCCCTCAGAGCATCCCCTGTTTCACATACAAGTGCCCCTCATCCAGGGATATATGAAAGATTGGTCTCCCAGTGTTTTGATTTCTCTTGATTTATTAACTGAGAGGCTGTTGTGGAAGGAGTCGGGTAAGTTTCAAAGGGCTTTTCCTGAAGGCACTGTGCCAGGTCCCATCTCTCTCTTGATGCTTTCCAGCTCAGGCTTCTTGAAAGGAGAAATATATCCATAGATGGAGGACAGAAGTGGAAAGATGTGATGTTAATCTGCTTTCAGTGACTTTTTCAAGCAGCCTGGCACTCAGGAGCCCGTGTTTGCTCAGGTCACTGTGTGTGCTTCTGTCTGTGGAGCTATTTCAAGTGTTTACTTGGTTCTTCAGCAGTGTCAAAAATACCTTTGGGGATAAACTTACATTTTGCTTTCTGAGACTGTTGTACAATTAATTGTTATTTCCCATTTTGTGGCCAAAGTGGTAGCAACACAGCCTAAATGAAAATTGGTTGGGGCATAGCTCCTCCCTTCTTTATGACGCTTGATGAAGGCAAGACAGCATTTTCAAAGTGGCTTCAGCAAAGACAACAAGCTCAGTTATGTCTTCCGTAGATTTCTGTGGTCATCTGGTACTTCTCTGGCTTGGAGGCTGGGAACGGGAACTCAAGCTGGCTTTGTATGTCTTTAAGGTGTCTTTTTTGATGATGCTTTACTATTTAGTTTGAATGGTTTCATCATCTGTCTTGTCTTTTTTTTCACAAGCAGGAGTGAGGAAATGGGCATGATTTTTAGTCCACTAGGAAACGCGGTGTTTATTATCCTTAGGGGCTACGTTAAGCATGCGACCCGCTCCCATCCCAATAGAAGAGCCAGAATGGAGACAGACGCCTCCCCCAGTCACAGCTACCTCTGGGACCTTCAGACTACGGCGAGGCAGTCGGTTCACGTGGAGAAAGGAATGCCTGGCTGTTATGGAAAGGTATGTCATTTGGGGGTTCTGGAGAGGGGCACTTAAAGCCGACGCAAGTATCCTTTTTCCTGCTAGCTTCGTTTTCATGGATGTTCTTTAGTCTTGCACATTCTAATAAGCGTTAACTGTGTAATTACACACAGTAGAGTAGGAGGAGCTATTTTAGCCCTTCTGTTGTTTGTTTTTTTTTTTTTTAAAAAAAAAAAAGCTGTTGTGCTCCTCTGGACACTATCATATTTTGTAGCTGCTAAGGATTCTTTTCCATTGCACTGAGAGTGTTGGTGTTCATTCAGCTCGTCCTTTTCTTTTGCAGAAACCTTTCTATCCTCTATCTTGGTGGAGTTCTGCACACTCTTTATACTCTACGTTTCTCCTTCCCAGTTTCCTGGTTTATTCTCGTAACGTTTCAAGTTATTTTATATTCAATACTGGCATTTCAGCAGCGCTGTAATTGTACAGGATGCAGAACTTTGCCTTAACAAGCAATAGATTTCCTATCCAAAAAGGCTCTTACAACCCTTTTACATTAGCTGGGAATGGTACAGAGCGAAGTAGATCTTTCAAATATATATGCAGAGTGGTAGGTGATCATTAGAGCTCCCTACTCTTCACTCCTGCAGAGACGAAGCACTCTCTGAGCCTGGTCTCCTTGCTGCCTATGTGCTTTTTTCCTTCCCTTTCCTTACAATAATCTCTTTTACGGGTAGTATCGTATAATAATGAAGGTCTAGTGAACTCAGACATAGTTTAGAGATGAATGTTTAATTCTGATAAAGGCTAAACGACTGGGAGGAGTTTTCTTCCCTCCAGGAGCATGAGGAACCTCCTCTCCGTGAAAGCACTGGATGATGTTCTTTACACACTCCATTCCACCCTAGTTTGCAAATCCATTGAGTCCTTGGCCATCAGATGTTTAGGATGTGCTTTTGCCATTTCTTTACTGCTGCTCATCCTACTTATTTGCATGAGGGTCTTTGGAACTGATTAGAAGCAGGAAGGTGTCTACTTTTGCCTAACCTAATAGTAAAATACTGAGCTGAACGTATGTGGGTGAGGCTGCAGGCCATCACAGCAGCTTTGCAGGGCTGAGGCCAGTAACTGTTTCCATTTTCTGTGCTGGCACTGTACTGCACAGCTTTGGCTGAATATTTCCGCAAAGGAAATAATGTAAATGTTTAAAACCTGTTCTGCTTTGCTAGACCCATCTGATGTAATGTCCTGATAGCACAGGGGTTTGCATTTATCCTGGTGTCCCCCTCTGCATAGGATGATGTGCAGTGTGGGAACAATGTCTGGTACTTCAAAATGGTTGAATGACTGTCCTGATTGCTATGTGAAGGATTACAGAAATGTGACAGCTCTGTGTACCTTTAGGACCATGCCATCCTCTTATTAACTTGTGTGTGAAATATTTGGTTGCTTTGAAGTGGAATTAAAGCCATCTCCAGCATGGGTGTTTTCCTGCTTACTATTTTTGCTGTTTGCATTATGATAGTGCTTTAGGCTCCCTTACTCTAGATGCTATGTAATCACAGAACAGAAAGAGATAGTTATGGAGGAGGAAAGAACTTGCTTATCTCTGCTAAATTCAGTCTTAGCTGTGACACTCTTGAAGTCAGATGAGCTGTAATGGTTTGGTATGCGTGTTAGAAAGGTTTACTTTTGTATATTGAAAGAAGCAAGTCAGCACTGACATTGATAATCATCAAGTAGCGTATGCAGATTCATAATCACCTGATCTAATTTTTTATTACTCTCTTCTTTTAGCCACTTTTGGTTTTGTTCACTGTCTTGTTTTGTGTTCTGTAAGGTCTCTACTGCTGGGATTTTCTTATTTTTTGGTTAGTTAAATGGAGACTTCTGCCATGTTCCCTTCATCCTGGCTTTAAAAATAATTTGCAAAGCCCTTGCTAGGTCACTACAAACACTGAATTTCACAACTTTGTGTGTGGGTACTGGAAGGCATGGCCAAGAGGCAAGAATACTGTAAACTCAAGCTGTGGTAAAAGCTTTGTATGACAATAAAAAGAAGGCAAGTTTGGAATAGGGGTTGTTTAACTATTAGATACTCATTGGCCTACTTTAGCTGTAAAGATGTTTTGTGTGACGAGTTTGAAGTAGTGGGAGAAAAACACTCACTCGGGAGCCCTAGGAAGGGGCTGACTAACTTCACTTCCAAGTCACCAAAGTCCTCCAGACTCCTCAGTAACGTGGCTCAAAGCAGCAGCCAACATGAGGGTAACCAGACACCAGCTGTCTCGCTCAAGTGGATCAGGTTTGCTTGATGCCAGAAGGTCAGGAACCATCATTTGGCCCACAAACCAGTGTTTGGCATTGAGTATGGACTGGGGCCATTCAGCTGGTAATTTGCATTTTCCTCTAAAGGATTAAGTTTTGACTGTGAGCGAAGGCATCTCACTCACTTTAATGGACTACATTCCTTAATTAAATGCATGTTTCATTGTGCTGCATTTGTATGTCCTGCAGCATCTTAATGTGCTGCTGGTGCATGCAGGATATAGGCACCTAGTTTTGAGCTTCATTGTTGGGTATCTCAGTAAAGTGTTTGCTCATCTGGGTTTTCTGGCTAGTCAGCAATGAGAAGTAGGGATCCAGAAGGCAGTTTCATCACACTGACGCAACTCATGTGTACATGCACCTTTCTCTCTAGCTGCAAGAGAGGTCTCTTCTGCAACAAGACCTACTTCAGTGATTTATTTAAATGCCTAACGATAAGAGGGCTGAATCTAGACATTAATGGGAACTCTTGTGTAGGTGGTACAGAGCTACTTTTTCTTGTACACTTTTGAAATGTTGCTCTGAAGCAGCAAAACAGGCTTTGGTGAGGATCAAAGTCTTGGGCTGCTGTGTGAGTTAATTGTGTTATGTGCTATTGGCTTAGAATCGGTTGGTATGAAATGCAGTTGCTAAAAGTCAGTGTATCAAAGCCGAGAGCACTTCAAGGAAAGAATCAGAATTTGATTGTAAAAATGAGAAGTGCTCCCCAACCAAAAATGCACAGAACCAGTCAGGATGTGTCCCATGAACTGAATAAGAAAGATGAGGACTTTTAAAAATGCAAATCTACAGTAATTCCAATGCAATTAATTACATCATGTTGGCAGCAATATAATAATTAAGATTGCAGTTAGGCCAGCGCATATATTGAAGTATCTGATGTGCATAAGTGTCTTTTTGTGGGGTATGTGTATTAAAGAAACTAATTGGTTTACACTGGATTTCCAGAATAGTGCTTGTGGTCTCTGTAATTCAATTCTCCAGTCTTTACTGCTCTTTTGGAAATTCTCCCAGGGTAGTTTATTACTCGCTGGCCTTACATTTCGGACAATAGATCCAGAAGGTTTTGTTCTCCCTTTCTCTCTATTCTTTTTTTTTTTTTTGCTTCCAAATATTGCTCCGAATATTTATGTTCTGAAGGTTAAGAGGAGCAGTAGTTCCAGAAAGTAAAGTTCTATATTTAACTGCAGACTAGGTGTGGTTCAGACAACTGCAGTGCAAGCTCCCTCTCGCTGCTGTGCTAGTGATATCAACCTTGACCTGTTCTCTTCTTGAGCCTCCTACTCATGAAATATGCTGAGTTTTGTGAGTGGTGATGTTGTCGTGTGGCTTTACCCTCCTTTGGGAATAGAGCTAAGACTACAGCAGTCCTTTCTGTTCAAACCTGAGGTTAAACTTGAAAGGCTGTTTCTGGTTCAGTTTCGTGTTGTTCTGCATTACATCTTGTCCCAAAGATTTTCTTTTCCTCTGCTTTACCTCTTTTCAACCCCTCTCATTAGAACTATGAAATTGAAAATCCCCTTAGGGTTTTTTTTCTTCGTTCAATGAAGCTGTGTCATCTTGTCTGTCTTTTTTCTTTAAGTTATTTGTGCTTCTCTAATCATATGTTGCAGTTGAAGTTTATCTTTTCTTTCAGGCAAATTGTTACTAAGGAATGATCTAAGATCAGCAGCAGAATTGATGGCAGTACACCCATTTTAAGGCACTCTTGTTAAGTGCCACTGAAGACTGATGGACTGATGGGAGGGAGGGAGGGCCTGAGTGTTGTTTTTTTTTTTAAGTATATGTTTTATCCAAAAATTAAAATAACTATAAATTGTGCTCTAGACAACATGAATAATCCATTAGTTGAAGTGTTTCAGTTTTTCTAGAAAGGAGAGACTTTTGTTTCTGGTTGAAGGTTATTTGGTTTGATTGTACGTGTTTTTTTAATTGTAATACTTTACTTTGCTCTTGAAGCATCCTTTTTAAAGGTGTATTTACATTAAAGGCAGTCAGATGATATTGATACCTATTATCCCCATTTCATAGATGGCAAAATGGAGTCAGGTGCTTCACTTGGCTTTGTGATCTGAGGCAGCTTTATTCATAAGAGAAATGAGTTTAGATTTCCTAAGATACTGAGGGTATGGTTTCATGATATAGCTGAGCTGGTTTAACAGTTTGTCACCATCTCATCCTTTCGGTGTTATCCTGTCTCATCAACCTTCTCAATTCTTCCTCCTCAGTTTCCTTGCTCCTGCCATCCTGTATTGTGCCAGATATGTTTCTTGTTGGGTGGAAATACCTGCCAATTCAGCTTGGTTCAGAAAAAAAAGTGTTTTCCCCTTCATTTTTGTGAATTGATTCAGCTTGCTGTGTGATGAAGACATGTCAGAACTGGTTTAGGGCAAATGACAGGCATGCACGACTGAGAGCGTGGGGAAGGGAAGTTTTAGCAAGAGAAAACTTACAAATTTTCCCTGTTTTTTTTTTTGTTGTTTGGATGTCAGCTTTGTCTTTTGGTTTGAATTAGATGAGTTCCTGGTTTGGCTAAAAGCACGGTCGTGCTGACAGTTGCACTGGCATCATTGAAGACGTGTCCTTTGATTTTTGCTAAGGAGTGGGAAGGTGTCGCTGCCAGACTTTTTGTCTAATTCAACCAGGTTGTGTTCTGGTTCCCCCTTTCCAGTGTGCCCAGTCTGGCTAAGAAAATCATCTTCAAGCCAAACCCAGCCATGGCTGCATTTTTGTCAGCTGCATAGCTCAATTGCAGCATATTTAGCACTGTCCGTCCTCCTGAAGAAGCAGCTTCTGCAGCGGTCCCAGCAAGCCGGCAGAGCCCTGTGCATGGTTCTGGCTCTGAGTGATATCAGGTCTGACATGCGTTATTAGAAGTTCTTCCGATTGTGAAAGCACTATTACTGCAGCTCTCCTGAGCGCCGGGGCTTCCACAGCTTCCCTGGGGAAAATGAGAGCTCTATTAGCTCCTGAAATTCAGTTAGGAAATTTTCTTAGTTAATTTCATCCCAT
>JANHGO010001069.1:0-36175 GCA_024606505.1 Aquila spilogaster
GGCCTTGAACACTGCCAGGGATGGGGCATCCACAACCTCTCTGGGCAACCTGTGCCAGTGCCTCACCACCCTCACAGCGAAGAACTTCTTCCTTCCATCTAAGCTAAATCCACCCTCTTTCAGTTTAAAGCCATTACCCCTGTCCTATCACTACATGCCCTTGTAAAAAGTCCCTCTCTAGCTTTCTTATAAGCCTCCTTTAAATAATGAAAGGGGCAATAAGGTCTCCCCAGAGCCTTCTCTTCTTCAGGCTGAACAACCCCAACTCTCTCAGCCTGTCCTCATAGGAGAGGTGTTCCAACCCTCTGATCATCTTCGTGTCCCTCCTCTGGACTCAGCTCACAATATCTTAATTATGGTCATACCAGTGACCAGAAAAAGTGCAAAATAATCTGTACGTTGGTTTCAAATTCCCTTCTAGTACAAATATAGCTACCAAAAGCACAGTTGGATGAGTGGGATGTTCTTCCATTTAATTCTCTTCCTATAAGCACCTAAATCCTTTCCCCATACCAGACCTGGTGCGTGACAGGAAGTAATATATTAACCTTTGCCTGATCTGATAGCACACAATGGACTGGTAACCTTAAAACCAAGATTCTTCCATTAGGCAAATCATCAGATCACTGTTCAAATGCCAAAAAGACAGCATTTCCTTTATTGAATGGCCATCTTGAGATGAGCAGACATCAAAATCCAACCTATTATTGTACTGCTTTAAAGCTTCTCTCTTATAGAGGTGTATAAGGAAAAACATGTTGTCAGGCAATAATCAGTCTACTTGTTGGTTTTTTTAAGTTTAGATACCTGAAGTAGATACTTTTGAGTAATAAGTAAAATTCAACATTGAGTGTTCTGAATTGACAGAATTTAGTGCTTCGGGAAAACACATATAGATATACTTACCTTATACTATAAAAAATGGTTTTGACTAGGAGAGGTTAGGACAGAGGGAGAAAAAACTGAATAAAATTATAAATACCAGTTTGCATTTTATGCTGAACATATGTATTAGGTTGTCTGCAACAATTAACATGCTGTATTATTGACAGTAATCACACTGCAGGGAAGCTTGATGCCTCCATGAAAGACTATGCTTGAGAAGCAATGGGATGGCAAATTAAAGCAGTAATAAAGGAAGCAACGTCTTCCAGGCAAGAAAGCTTTGCCTAATCTAAGATACTGAGAATCTGGGCTCAAACAGAAAGTGAAATCAGACTAGGATAAGGTACATCTCTAACATTTAAGTGTTTTAAAGATAAGATGACTTTAAGAAATCCTTTGCTAAATTTCTATTTCTGACTTCCCAGCCATGTTGTCCTTACAGTGATTAACCTAGAAGCTTGGGAATTTGACATGTAATTCCACTGATGGAAACAGCGGTGCTCTACATAGTCCTATCTGGCTATCTGTCCTATAAGGACACAAGTATCACACCCGTGAACAGTGGGACTTGGTCAGGCTCGAACAGATCTGTCCAGCACATTTCACCATAAATTTACATCCCTCTGTAACATCTGTCTCCTCTTCCCCATTTGCTAGTGATTTTTCTAAAGTGAGGCCAAATGTCCCAGTGTTCTTCTTGGCTCATCTGTCACTGTCTGTTTGGGTCTCTCAAATGTACAGGACAACGTACTCTGCAAATTAAACTTTATTATATGAGCTCATTAGGAAAGAAAACTAACAAACATGACAAACAACGGCTCAATCCCCTTTGTACAGACTGGTCTAACACGTGAATTCGTTAATTCATCACTTAATTAATGAGATTTCTAACTCACAAATTCTTTAATTCATAACTTGCAGCTCATAACTTGTAACTCGTGCACCTACGAACAAAATAGTTACCTACCTAGCTGACGGTGAGAGCGCTCATCCTTTCTCCTCCATCATGGTGCGGGCATCCCCTGTATCCCACCTGGAAGCACAAAAGCCTCGGGAGTCCAGCTGCTGTTGGATCCACCTCAAAAACTTTTTGGGTAAGCTGATGTATCTATAACTTCCAGCTTGGAAGTCTGGTCTTCTTCTTTCCATTTTTTAGTGGATTTTGAAGAAACTGCCTAACAATTGCTAATGCAAGGATTATGGCTGCAGGAGACCGCAAGCTGTAGGTGACAGTGGCTGCATAATGACCTTTAGCCATTTCTGGCCACTGCATCCTGCCTACGTGTTGCCCTCGCTTTGAGGTAATGGTGCTGCTCCCAGCATCCATCAGGCCTTAGCATGAGCTGGCTTAGCCAAAATCTGAGCAGCAGTTGAGTGAACAGTCATACTCGTCTTAGACAGAATTTTTCTGATCATTATTCTGCTGGCAATGGTAGGGCTACTCAAAGAAAGGTCTAACATGCTTCTCTACTTCAGACCTGCAAATGATTTGTGAACAACAAAAAAATAAAAAAAAAAAAAAAGTTCTGGAGATCATTTTTAGAAATGGAGCTTCAGCAGATATTCTTCCTGTATTCTGACAAACTGTATTTACTCTTTAGCATATTCAAGCATATTCTCTACTAGCTTGACTGAATTGTTTGAGAGCAAAGAATTTGTCATCTTAAATTTGTCTAACAATTTTGACACTTATTTCAGGTTTCTTTAGAAACAGAGTTTAGCAATATGTAGCCTCATGTGTCATTTAATTGGTACCTTTTTTCATTAGCAATTGCTGTTGGTGAATGTAATACTTTGCTGTATAGATTAGATGTAGATGATAATACAGGATTTTAACCAAAATACTTCAATGGTTATGTGTAATTTTCCTCCAGAAGAGCAGCTACGTTCACACTGTGTCTGTTCTTATTGACGACTGTGAGCCATTCTGCAAATGACTGTATTTTATACATTTGCAAGCACACAAGTTAAAGAAATGAGGAATGTGCATGAGAACATGCCCCTTATTGATATAATCCTTGTCTCTGCAGAGCAGTCACTGTACTTGCTGTCTACTTGTGTAACTAAATACGGTTTTATATTACAATGAGCCAAATTAATAATTTTTCATCACTCAAAAGGAGAGATCCCACTTCCTCTTTCCTCCATCTTCCTTTTGTAATCAAACACTGTTTTCACCTTCTGTTAATTCTGGCACTTCTCCGCTTGCACTCCGAGCTTATTCAAGGTAAACACACATGTATTTTTGCTTGGTTAGTGAATTGAGTCAGCTTACCATGTGATCAAAGGAGTATTGCCAAAAGCTGGGGAGAGGGAACTACACAACTGAGAGCAGGCAGACAGGTCTCAGCTGCAATGTGACACCAATTTCCACACACACACGCTCTCCATGAAAGCTTATTATTACTGAAATTATTATTGTAGGAAAGCTTATTACTAGAGTAAGGCACTGTGTTGTTACTGATTTTACTATCACACATCATGGTGAGATAATTTTTGCATTAAAAAATCTAGACTTGGAATAGCATAAACTTTGCTTAGCTTTCTTGTACAACAAATGCCCATAGCATCCAAGTCAACCCTAGGCAGTTTATTTTGCAATGTACTTCAGGTAATCCAGGACTGTATTGGTAATTTTTTCCTAAAAAATGGGAAAAACTTGCTGGTTTTTATGCTCATTATAAAGAGCTCAGGTATGGAAAATGAGAGGGAAAGAGGTTTTATTGTTAATGGGGGATCACTGTCAAAATAAACACTCAATACAGAGAAACACAGTTAAACATAACCATCAAAGCACCCATTGTCTTCATTGGCTTTTTAAATAAATGCATAGAAAATACGACAGTTAGAAAGATGTTCAGTAAGTGTGTCTCCTCAAGCACTGATAATAAAATTTTCAGAAAGAAGCAAATGGGCTAAACTGCCTCTGTTCCCTTCCATCAGGTGACTCCTTAAAGCTTAAGTATCTGTAAGGGCTTGAGGTCAAGGTCAACCCTTGATATCTCTTAAGTGCTATATATAGTCTGAGTATAGCACAACTACCGTACTGTTTTCAGGGCAAAGAGCAGAGAACAGACCTGTGCTGAACACTGAGGAGATAGGAGGTTGCACCCTTAATAAAATTAAAGTGGGCTCTGCCCTTTCCAGGTTGTGATAGCTGACTCAATGTTGTTTGTGGGGAAAAAGAATAATTACTAATTTATCAGCAGTGAAATGAAGCAGTGTGTTTCTTTTCAGATGCATCCCAGGAAACACTGGAATTCAAGTCTGAAATTATAAGCAGACTTGGATTACTAAGGAAACTTTTACCCTTTTATCCCATATCCCTCTGCTACGCACGCTCAACAAAACAAGATGACACAATATACCAGCATTGCAGTACAGAATACCTCTATGCAGCACAGGGCACAGACTTATCAAGATACTTATGCAAATTCAAAACTAACTAGCTAAGAGGTCAGCATTGTGGTTACCTCAGTGCAGAGCTCTGTTGCTCTGTAATTATTCTTACTGGGAAGCAGGATATGTTATTGAGAGCAGAGTCTGCGCTGATGTAATTATATTGCTTTGGGAATCAAAGCTGGTATCTCTGTATAGCACTGAGCTGCCCTCTGTAGACATACCAGCTTAAACGGAACAAGCTCCAGCTTTGCTTTGCAAAGCTGCACTCTGTGATGGAGACACATCCAAAGTTTCAGGCTTTGGACAGAAGGATATGCTTTACAGTCCAAGTAAGATTCCATTGTATTGCACCATTACCTGGGTGAGCCTATCTGACGTTATGAGCCGTTTATTAAGCATGCCATGGAAAGCATCATGTTGCAAGTTCATCTCCGTTTGCTGTTTGGAGCAGTGTAACCCAAACACTTAAAATAGTCTTGAAGGAGTCAGAGACTCATTAGATGTGAGAGAGGTCAGGTTGCGCATATGTGTTGGGAATATCCCATTATTCAGTCAGCACCAATTTACGCATAATTGAGATAAAGCTGATAAGTGGATGGGCACAGCGTTTCAAAGGAATTCTCACAGTCCACTAACTCAGCACATTACTTGATTTTGGTGAAATACATGAACCATCAGTCCAATGGAAATATGAGAAATACAGACTATAATCAAGAAACTGATAAACAGAGAAGCAAAAGGAAAAACTCAAGTCAGAACAGTGATTTTAAAACAGCCTCCCTACCATCAGAACTGTTGAGTAAAACCTGAAAAAGGGGCCCACTGCTCACTGAAAGAAACCTGGAACCTTTGACAGAGCATCTAGCAAAGGATATTTCACTGAATGTGACTGGAGAGAAATCTTGATAATCCCTGTTGCACAAAGAGCCTTCTGCTGCATGATGCAAAAGCATCATGTGCAGCATGCAAAGCTCACAGAAAGTTGAAAACAGAGACACTGTTATTCTTTTTACTGCATATTAAACATACTGTATATTAGCAGGTATTCACCCTAAGAACATTCAAAGATGTATGCACAGAACAGTCAGCTAACCCCAACACCTATTTTGTTTCTTTTCAGAAGGCATTATCCTGCAGAGACCTACAGCGTGGACTTTCAGCTCTATGGAATTCCAGTTTGGCCATCAATATCATCATGTTCAGATGTGTAAAGTGACCTGTAGGGTTTTAACCACCAGATAACAGAACATTTCCATGTGGAATCACTAGGTTGATACCGGATACATCTCTTCACTACTGTTTGGCATTGCCGCAGACTTGGTAATGAAGAATTGAATAGACAACAGAAACACCAGCAGAGTATGTCTGTGCAAAACCACACAAGACCTAGATTTTGGGTCTACCGAGCACACTTACAAAATGCTACAAACAAGGAAAAATAACCTGGTGGAAAAAACAGACCAGATTCAAAATCAGTTAAGACATACTTGAACCCCCAGAATATCATGTCTAAAGGGAAAAGCAACAACAAAGGAAAAAGGTTCCCCAGCCACTACCACCCAAGCAAAGACATAACTCAAGTAGGTAGCACATCAGGTTTAAAAAAAAACACTAGCAGCATTTACTATGGTTTTTTTTTTAATGCAGTAAAAATAATGTATATTATGTTCATTCTATTGTATTATATTTTAAATAACATATCTCTTAGAAGGAAGCTTTTCTCTCATAATTAAACTGAACTACAAGCAAAAGACATGGGTCACCCTAACACATTAGCTGTCCAGCTATTTCTTTGGATTTTGCTAGAAAGTACATGAGTTACCTTCTAGTGAAGAACTAATGGTTTAGGAAGTCTTTAAGATCACCTTTCATTTTCCTAGACAAATGGCATAGTACTGCTCATCAACACCTGAATGAAAAAGAATGCAAAGTTCTGTTTCGTGAGCTAGGTTCTAGCACAATACATATAACTACTCGCAATAAATAATTGTAAAAAATTTGAACAAATTCTTTCTTGCAAGGTTATATGTATGTCATGACTTTTAAATGTTCTTTTATCAATGTTAAGCTCTTCAGAATGGAAACATTTCCCCATTCACCATCTGTACACATCACATCATCAGCTTTTAGCCAAATTCACATTATAATACATTGGCATTTATAATCCAATTAAAAATCAAAATGAAAAAAAAATGTGATCTATAAACAATCTAGGTGTCCAAGTGATATGTTCCTGTGTCTACGTATGCCTGTATTTCATTCAACATAAACTACAAAGTCCCTGGGATAAAGAGTGTCTGTGATGGCCAGATCAGATGAGGATACTTAGACCCCAAGTTTTTACAAACATGAGAAGCCGAACAACACCCTTACTTGGATCTTACATGGAATTTTTTAACGTGCTCTGGAAAGAGCTCTTAATCATTATCATTCGCAAATCCAAGATACAACGAGATAAACTGGATCTGGATCGCCTAAGCTGACTCCCTCCAACCCCGAGCTGAGACGGGACCAGCCCTGCTCCTCGTCACACCAGCCATCGCTTCGGAAGCCACGGGCCCTACGGGGGGCGGCTGTAGTGGGGGTGTGCCTCCGCTCCCGCCGTTCCATGCCCCCAGCGCGGAGGCACATCCCCGTCATCCACGGGACAGGATACAGGACACGGGAGAGGATGCCGTGTGACCAGACGTGAGGACCGAAACCACATCCCTCTGCCGTTACTGTGCACCTTGGGAAAGCTAGCTACGGTGTTCTGGTAGCTGAAAGAGCTGTGTCTAAAAGAGTAAATTGGTTTTACCTTTTCTAAAAAGACGCGACGCTTCGGCCAGCTTTAAAAACTAGATGCCTTTGAAGCCTGACTTTAAGTATCAAAGCAGAGTTACTCCATTCCAGGACATGCAACTGGGAAAAGCTAAACTATCTGCGAAGTGACCTAGTGACAGCAGAACTGTGGGACCTCTAACAATCCCAAAAGATAAAAAGCATTAAAAAAAGCGCCACTATTGTTCTCAGTTTGCATGAAGTAAACACTAAAAAAATGGTCTGTAAACACAGAGAAAGGATTTCCCGCAAGTTAGGTGGGGTATTCAAAGCTTGCAACTGAATCAAATTGAGCCAAAAATGCAAGAATTCTAGGGACGTTTAAACTCTCATACAAGTGGATGTGTCTGTGTCTGCCTGTGCACATGTGAGTAAAATCATAAGTATTTCCGACCTCTTAATTACTGCAGAGGATATAACAGTGTTTGCACAACAGCAGTTTCCTGTTACTGATATATATTGGGGGGGGAGGGTGTAAGTATTAAACTCTGCAGCAGGCACAGCCTTGGTTTTACTGTCTGAAACACTGAATGTGTTACCAATTGTCTTACTAGACATCAGCAAATTACATTTCTCATACTAGAATGCAAGAACATATCCATTTTAATATTTTAATCAACAGATACTCAAGACTGTAGCCTGTAACAATTCATACAGCTTGCACTGAAACCCTCAGAAAAGATGTAGATCAGCAGAAGCTAGTCTGCACAGACTTGGCAATGGTGAAATGTAGTTAATGAGAAAGTTTTAAAATGCATTATTTTTTAAGGTAAACACACATGTTAAAATGGACCTGGTTTTTATATTTTAGGAGGCCTTTAATATATGGGAATGAGAACTTCCTGAAATACATGATTTTGTGAGAAGATGGCAGAGTAGGGAAGAACCTTATTTAGCAAAGATGATTTATACCAAATTTACCAGTTCCCCTCTCCCCAAATCTCAGTTGCAATACCAGTTGCAGCTGACTGACAAATTTCCAGCGCTGTCATTCATCAAGTCCCATTGTGGGTGAAATGTTTCTGTTAGGATCCCAAGTTTCTACTAAGAGAGATGTCTGGGTTGCTGGATCTCTTCTGCTCAGAGAGTACCAAAACAAGGAGTTCTGATTCAAGTGCAGACATTTTATGCACAGAAACGCTCAAAAGGCTTTGCCTCTTGTTGAAGAATGGAAAAATAAAGGTCAAAAGCTCAAAAGTTCTCATCAAAACACCCTGATACCAGGTTTGGTCAGTCTTGTATAGTTTTTGAATTATGATCTTGCTTATAATTAAACAAAATTTAAAATCTTACATTTAACATTCACAGAGATGTAGAGAGACTAAATCTTTAAACTCTAATGTACTTCTAATCTGTGTTGCACCGTTATGAATATGTCAGATTTAGAATTGAAGAAAAGCACTAGTTTATTGATCAAGCAGAAGTCTTTGGCTGCTTTTTGATTTCACAAAGTGAATTACTGAACTATTTCAACATTTTTTTCTTTTAAATAAAATAACCTTTTGTTCTATTGGTGAAAAAAAAAAAAAAGCAGGAATTTTCCTTACTCCTGAAAGGATGCAAGTCAGTGACTTGTCTTCATACCTGTCCAATCTATCCTTTTCAGGAGTCAGCATTTACCCAAAAGCTGTCTTGGTTGTTTCTTTGCTGACAAAAGACCATGCCCTCACAGTTATAGTAGCTGATTAGTGAAATACCTTGTTTTACTGAGGCAAGAGTTCCTTCATCCCACCCGTCGTTTCACTAAGTCTGCAACTGTTGTCAGCCAAGCTGTTTTCACTTGTTTAAGGTCCGCTGAATCTGCATTCAAACTGAACGGCACAGTCCTGGAAGCCAATGTTGATCTATGAACTCTCTCAAGTGAATTCTCTGTGCTCCAGAAAAATTGGGATTACATAGGCTCCAGTTCCATTTGCAATGACTATAGAAACAAGACGACTGCTCTGGCACAGAAATTATCGGTTTCCTGTCCCAACCACAAGCACCTCCAGAGTTCTTGACAACAAAGGAGGAACAACACCATCTTAACTACTTTTCACACTGGCCCAAATGTGCCTGACTGTATTTTTAAAGAACTATGTGGCAGTATGCCGGCAGTGGACCGTAAATGACACAATTTACACATCTATGGTGTTCAATACTGATTGAAACTTCAGCCTCCATCTGCTTAAAATGCTATAGCAGGGCGCAGGAGACAACATTGGGAATGTAGACTCAGCATGGTATCCTTGACTGCCTTCCAATTGCTCACAGACCATAATTATGTGTTGGTTATGCCCCATAGCACTCTGCTATGTGTGTGTCCTTTCCTCGTGTGAAAAAACATTAGAGGAAAACTCTGAAAAACTTTGTAAAGATTTTTGCTGCTCGAGCCTGTTCATTAAGTTTCCACATCTTGGGGCTAGTTGGAAACACAGAATGACATAAATAACCCATCTTTTTATAACATAAAATGACTCAGAGCTGCCATAGAGTGATTTTTTTAAGGGCAAAGAAAAAGAACCAGAATGAATTCTTCAAATTACTATATAAGGAAATGCTTTTATGGCATTTTTGCATTTATAGCGTTCCTGCACTAAGGCAGGATTTTTCATTCAGATTCAAACCAAGTAATGTTTATCACACTTCCAATCTTTGGAATATAAGGAACTCTCGTCTTCCCTGGAGCAGTATGTTTGTTCACATGCTCCATATTGCATGTAAACCTCATAGTAAAACAAGCTCAGATGGGATCAGGATAGAAAGTATGAATGATAAGATGTTGCTCAGTCGGCTCATTTTGACCAAAAAAGACTAGGGAGTGTCACACAAACAGCCCTGTAAACAGATTTTAGAGGCTGTAACTAGGAACAGGAGCTAGCTGGCTCTGAGGAGCCAACTGCTCCTGATTGGGAGTAGTAACCTACTTGCTTATCTCAGCAGCTAAGTGATTTACACAAAATGCACGGATTTACACACCTAGAAAAACACCATCAGCTCCAGGATAAGCAGTGCACTCCAGCAAAGTTTGCATGTATTCTAAATATTCCTGCCAGGAAATCCCGATGTCCATGCACATGTGATAAACACTTACATCGGCTGGGAAAGGTCAATCCATTGCAGCAGCGGATAACTTCTCAGTGCCTACTGAAGTTTATGTTCTCTTTGCATTGCAGAAACTTGACAATATCAGTGTCAGGAAGGTCAGACATACCCGGCTGTATAGAATCTGTGTGAACAGACTAGTCTAGAAGGCAAAGGCATGTCATGTTTTCAGTCCTGCAACAAGTTGAAAGATACAGCATTCACTGGAAATATGTCACTGACAGTGCAATATTCATCCAGATCGGCAAGCTGCACTGACTGACTTCTAGTGGAGCAGGGTCACAGCTAATCATTTTGGCACCTTGGGCAGCTTGCCCTGTCTTGCTTAGGAGCACTTTTGCATTCCATAGGCCTGTTTTAAGAAGGCACCCAGTTTGAGGCGAGGCTGGCACAACTTTTCTACCTCCTCTCTCTCTCCAGCTCAGAGAAGCAAACCTTCAGCACTGAGCCCAAAACAGTAGGAGTGATCCATGTTTGCTGGGGATGTGGATGATAACTGTGTGAGAGTGGGGAAGCTGATCACTGTCTGAGAGTCAAAGCTATCTGACTTGTCCAAAACCAGAGTTTGTCTTCTTTACAATTGCAGTCTCTGCATGGAAATGACTGTTGCTCACCAGTAACCCACCTTGCCCCTGTCATGTTTATCCGCAGTGGATGGAGCAGGACACTGTGTGATATGTCTGTGACCACTGGCACTAGATTCCATTCATTTTTTCATGTCTGACTTCGTACAGTTGCACAAAGCTTGTTGCACGCACTCCCACTGCCCAGTGGGCCGGACCACCCGCACTTATGTTGCAACTTCGTTCAACCTTGAAGGTCCTCTGTCATTAGCAAAGTTTCTCTTCTGTTGGTCTTATTACCATCTTGGTTTCATAACCCTATTTCTTTTTGAAAGTGAAGCCAGGCAGTCTGGAGGAAATTGTGACGAACACAGGTAGTTGTTGCCAACATATACAAAGCAGAGAATCACTTGTGAATCAGGATCACCTGCAAAGGAAGGCGGTGGCTTTGGGCTCACTCAGATATGACTCACCAGTGGGCCAAAAGACGGGCACGACACGGCAGCAGAACTGTACGATCTCAAACCCACTTTCTCAGACCTCTCTGCTTAGTCTGTCGTGTAGCTGCAGATATTACCTCCTAAACATGAGAACTATGTCAAGACAGAAAAGCGCGCAACAGTGATTATTCTACCACCCTGGTGATTATCAATTAATTTGGCATATAAATAGCTCAAACGTTAGGGCTGTCATAATAGAGATATGTGACTCTATCCAAGAACAGTACAACAACCCAAGCTGTATCATTTATCTATATCGATTGTTACAAATGGTTTTACATAGCTGGCATTCTCTAAATCAAAGGCTATTGATTGTACAAATGTTTGGGTTTTTTTACTCTAGACCTTAAGGTTCATAAACAGAGAAAAATGTTTCTCCATGGTATGTCAGTGTTTGGTCTGCGTATGGGAAGTTCACCTACAGTAATGAGATATATAGAAAAGACCAAGACATAATACAGTGGCACACTAAAAGCTGACAGACAGACAGAGATTCCAGACAAAAAAAATCATGTTCCTTTTGATTGCTGCTTGATGTGTTTTGCAGAAGCTCAGAAGAGCAAGTAGGAGAGAATCTTGCACAAGGGAGTAGGAGAAAAGCAAGCTTGGTAAGTCAGAAAGGAGGACTCAGTGGAATGATACAAATTCAAAAAATGAGGGATGTATTGTACTCATACACTGATACTAATTTCAGCTTTTCATCAGTATACTTTTTTTTTCATAGAGGACATCTTAGGAATGCTACATGTCTCTGGCTCAGTGTACTGGTATCACAGTTTAATCAGATTTGATAAGTGTTATCACATTTAGTGTTACTTCTGCTGCACATTCATGCATAGTTTGTAATACTGTTCTTGTTACAAGGTTGAAGTTTCCATGTTATTTCAGAGTCTTTGAATATATTATGATGATGATGATATAAAAGGGAGATCCATGATCCAAAACAGTGAGAAGAAAAAGTAAACTATTTTTTATTCAACACATAGCAATACCAAAAAATTAATACTATTCTTATAAAAATCAGACTCCCTTGCTATGTATTTCAAGAAAGTTGTTTGCCTTTGCAACATCATTCACTATCCTCTCCCTCTCCCCAGCCTTTCTTTTTCATGGCATTAGAGCTATAAGGCAAAAAGCAGAAAAAGTTAGCTTCCTCATGTGCACTGCTACTCCCCAGGTGTGATACAAAGCATCACAGTAAAAACTGGTTGCCCTGCCAACCTTGAGACATGAAGGACCACTGACAAGCTGGCTGTTCCTGTGAACATTGTAAAGCCACATAATGACAGTGTATTAGTGAAAAGCTGAGTGTTAACGTGGATTCTTTCATCCTCTCCAACACATCACTTACTGAGTCTCTCTTCTCTGTACGCCTGTCTTTAAAACAGTCACCTGGCTATCACCCTTTTCAGGGAATTAAGAGTCAGCTAGGCAGAAGTGAAGAGATGAAGCACCATGCTCGGGGACACAGAGTGGGACACTGTTTCTGTTTGTATGTACTTACAGAAACAGGGAAGCGGTTCCAGGTGGTCCGCAGGACAGCTGAACAGTGGTCAGGGTGCAGGCAAGGTGGCCGGAAAGGCACTTAACCCATGAAACAAAGAAAGGCTGGAAAAATATGTTAGTGTCATTAAGTTATTTAAACATCCCTACCCACCTACGCTGAAGTTATATTCCACTGTATCAATTTCTATTTACTGGATTTCACCCCATGCAGGGGTTTTGTCCTCTGCTTGTGGTTCAGGTTGATTCTTTGGTGTTTTTCAGGGTCTTCTAGTTCTCTGTGTCTGTATCAGGGCTTATGAGAGCCAATGTGTCTGACATTCTCGTATTTGTGTTACTGAGACTGCCGTAGCCTAGTTAGCAAGATACCATAAAACTTGTCATAGATAAATAGCAGACCATGGTAATTCTCATCTAGAATCTACTTATGAGGTATTTAGTAAAACCAGAATTCATCCCATGTATTCCTTCATCTGCATCATGGTGGTTGTGTATATAACTGCAGATCAGTTAAAGTAATGCAGATCCTTCTGGTGAAAAAAAGTCTCCACTCCAAGCTTCTCAGTGTATCACCCCAGCCAATAGCATATATGGCTGATGAAGCACCAAGAGCTCTGGTTTGTGAACTCCTTATGAATTCGGCCATGACCATGTACAAGTCTTCAGATCAGTGTTTAAACAGCACAATAACCACCTCTCTACCAGGACTCCAGGACAGAAGAGGCAACATGGATGAACAGAAAGCCTGGAAGCAGCAAAACACGGTAGAAAAACAGTGGCAGGTTTTGACAGTCTTGCAACATGACATGTTTCACAATATAGAATCATCCATACTGGTGTTGGTGCAAGTAAACTTGTAATATTATTTAAGTAAAATGCCAATCATAAAAGCACAATTTAATGTCAGATAATTTACAATAAAGAGTTCTAATCTGGATGTAAGACATTGTAAGATGAACCAACTCAAGGTAACCCACAACAGATTTCAAATGTAGACAAACCCTAGTGACCTCAGAACTAAGCATGCTCTGAGATATATTTGTCCTTAACCTTTAGTAGCCCTGTAATAGTTTTATTAGTTTTATACTGTCACGTAATTCTGAGCAAACCAACAGACTCAAAAGGAAAATATTCAGAAAGGATTTCATGTTCAAATATGGAAAACAGGTGACACACTTGTAACATACATAATTACGTGTCACGTATGTTTTAAGTAGCTATATACAAACATACTTGGGTTTTACTGCTTTATGTTTATAGAGCGTACTAGGAACTGTGTTAATTTATCAGGAAATAAGCAGCCACTGCCATCTATTGGAGACATTATTAAAATACAGAAATGACATTCTACTGCCAGCAAGGGATCTGGAGTACAGTATCCTTTCTGGAAATAAATGCTCAGTATTTTATCACATACAAAAACTGTTACAAGACTATTATCAGGGGCTGTTACCTTAGATATAGACAGATTACAGGTAAGGAAGTATAAACAAAACAAATTTTGTTCAGCTCTGTTTCAGAACCATTGTTAAAGTTTGCTTCTAAGATACCAAGTAATTGTCATCAATGTCATGCCCATACCCTGCACCACACAGCTGTGCTGACTGCTCCTGCACCGCCCATGATCTCTGCTCTTCCACCTGATCCGTGACAGCTCTTTACAACAACAGCACCTGTTGCAGATGTCTTTTAACATAATACAGTTCTGATTTGTCATACACTATTCCCATTGAAACTTGTTCCTAGGGCAACAATAACGAACAAGAAATTCACAGCAGCCAACCTCAGAAATTGTTCTCCCTGCCAATGCGGACTATGGCATCAGCAGAGACTGAGGGTATGGACTAGTGACCTCACGCTGCTGGTCGCTCACAGCCACCGACCGGCCACTCACCAGCTAAACTGGGGTAACTGAACACGTGTGCGCTTTTAGCCTCCCCAAAAATACATTGTGAAAGAAAATGTTATCTCAAATCCTACTCTAAGACTTGTTGAAAGCCAGGAAAATAAGACTAATCTCTCTTAATTTTAGAGATAACGTGAATACTCTATTCACCTACAAGATCCCCTTGTAAACCATGGAGAGAAAGTCTTTAAAAAGGTTATTCCTACAACTTGTCGTAGGTATCTGTCTTACAAGATGAATCATGGTGTGGAGACGTCTGTCTTCACAGACTACAAAGAGAGTTTAGATTTGAAGATCCAATTTTGAGATGCCTCAGTATAAAATAAGGTAAAGTGATGTGCACTGCTCCCAAAAAGTGAGCTTCTGCTCCCTTCTGCCCCTCACCCCCTCACCTTCCTGTCCCCAGCATGTCTCATGTCTTCTGCTGTCCGTGGTGGATTTTGGACCTTTCCATGAGGGTCTTTAATGGAGTAAAATAACAGAAACTGAAAAATGTCAGTTTTCGGCCTTGCTAGTGAGTTAAAACAGCTCACAGGAGAGTCTGACAAGCACCAGACCCGCACAGAGGAAGGGACAGCAGCGTGTGACCTGGAAAAAGGGAGGACAGAGTAAAGCAGGGCAAGAGAAAAAACACCTGTAAGACATGCTACCTTCAGGAGTAAGAAAGCATCTGATCAGCTCTGCCAACTGTAAAACTTGAGATTCACAATCTGTTTGCACATAAACCCTTTGAAAAAGTCAGTCTAGAAGAGAAATGTCATTTTTACTTACAGTTCAATTGTCTTTTTTTAATTAAGAAATGTAGGCAATTACTGTGAGAAAAGATTAAAGGCTGTATATTACACTTAATAGACATCTGTATACAAAGAATAATACATTCGGAAAGCATCTGGACAGAGCAAACTGCAAATAAGGTTGGTGGTTCTCTTTCCAAAAGAAACACTGACTTGCTCACTTGTCAAGATTACATCTGGACCTTGGCCGATCGCTGAGGGCAAGCTCCACAGAGGGAATTTTTGACACTTACTCTAGGGCTTGAGTAGAAGTTTGGTACTGAAGTTCAAGGTAATGACCCAACGAGCCCAACATCCAATGGTCAAACCCCCCCCCCCCCAAAACCAATGAGATGTATTAAATATGTTAGTACCTATCTCTTGCACTATAAAATTCCTTACATGGCTAAACATCAGTTTCTACAGTCTAAACACCTGTATAAATCAGCTTAGTTTTAAAAATTTCATTTATTTTCAAATTTTGTTTTAAGTCTGTACTGTACAGACATGTAACACTTCTAAGTTGAATACTATTTTACTTCAAAAGTTGAATCCAAATGTATCAATTAAAGGACCTGTAGGGAAATTAGAAAACACTACTGTTCTTAACATTATGTTCTGTAAGTCAATGAGACTATCATCAGAAATTGGAAAAATACACTCAGAATGTAAATTTATACACTGAATTGTTGCAGTATCTCAAGTGTACAGCATCCCAAGTGAAGCAAGTACTTAGTTTACTAGCTGTATGACACTCATAAATTGGTTTATTTTTGGCTATGAGTGGAAAGTTTTCAGTTGTTGACCTTACACATAGTATCTGATTTTCTTTAATTTTTTTTTTTTTTTCAGAACACACCTTCCATTTTCTGATCAGGTTTAACCAGGACCTTGGTTTTGTTTGAGGAAAAAACGACCAAGTGTCCTGCCATAGCACAGACTGAATACCAGCTGAAAGCAAAGAGCACCATCTGCTGAGTAACCACCACTCCTTGCTCTAACACATTTAAGGATATTTGGAGATTTCCTCACAAAGGTCCAGTCCCCCCCGATCTTTATTCATTATCCTAATAAACACCAGAAATGCTCTAAGGTAAAATATAATGGTATGAAATTATTTCATGCAATTTCATTTGCAAAACAAAAGACACTGAACACAGCATGCCTCTTAGCATTCAGATTACAGATTTAATGCTAGTTTATTTATACTTGTTATGAGTGCCAATTCAAGTGCTATTACAGTAAAAAGCAGATCAGTTACTACTTTCCCCCCTTTTGTTTAGTAAGTATGAAAAATGTGGAGTGTAGTTTCTTATGTTTTCAAACAAGGTCGAAAATTAGCACATTCTTTCACAAGTAATCGTTTTAGGGCAGAACTCTTATGTGATTAATGTTAACAGGTAACTTCAAGGAAAAGTTAATTGCTATACAAAAGTTAATAATTTAATAGCTCAGAGAGTTGAATTATGCAGTATTACATGAACAAGTTTTAAAACATATCCTATTTCTTGTATATACATAGCAGTATACCACACCTATGCTTAACAACTTTGCTTATCAGCACTTTCTATAAAGGATAAATAGTAGATAAAAAAATCAAATTGAGGTATTTGAGAGTCAAGTTTCTATACTGACTCTCCCAAACTGTATCAAAATATCAAAATACTACAACTCGACTTTGATTTTGAAAGTATACTAGAGAAGATGCTCTAAAAAAGTAAGTTGAATTTTTTTTTTTTTTATTTGAATGATTAATTCAGTGAACGTCATCTTCAATTCTCAGCAAAAAGATCAGAGTAAAGGCTTCTTTCTTTACATGTGACATGAAGGACTGGCATTTCTAAATTTCTCCCTCTAGTGACCTCTTCTGGTGTATTTTGAGAAGAATAATCATATACTGTAACTTAGCATATATTTTACCCACATGGTTCGCTGAAAACATACTAATAGATATGGAGGACTTCGTCTCCATACGAAGCAATCGGATATGCATTAAAATCATTCTATACAACTGGTTGTAATCTGTGCACTGCAGAACACACTATTTTTTCCACTAAGTATTCCACATAAGGGAGGGGATATAGAATGCTGCCTGTTCCTTGCAGAAGTCCCCTAAGAACGCTCACAGCAAAATTTTAGCATGCCCAAGGAATCTGTTCCAAAAGAAAGCCAACAGAAGTCAGACCACAATGTCCCTTGACAAGATTCATAGCTGTCAGTATTCGGAGTCCCTTACCAGTATTTCGCAGCTTCACCTTCACAGAGCATTTTGTAGCCACCCACTATTTCAGGGACTTTCTTCTAGAGAGAACTGAGGGGATCCTGGAGAGGGAAACACCAACGGAGGGAGGTGCTTTAGTGGATTGTGAACAATGAGGTCTGAAATTCTAAACTGATTCTTTGTTATACTGACACAGACAGCTAAAGACTGGCATTAAGCAGCTTCTTCCTTTCTCCAGCATTTTGAAAATGAAAGAAAAAGTAGTCATGCTTTTTGGAGTCCCAAACTCTCACCTGCATTATAGCCACTTTGCTCGGTTATGTTAATAAGAGCAGCCTTAGAAGCTAAAACTAGCATGGTATGATCACTGCTGCCTTGTCCAGTGGTGTACAAGTTCCTGATAGAACAGGATTTGTGGGTGCGGCATCCAGTATGGTTTGGGAATCTCTTGTTCCAGTAATGATTGTAGTAACTCATATGACAATTTGGACTGCAATGGATATATGTTGCTTAAACATAGATCAAGGGCCGTATCACACCGGCTTAAACACAACAGTCTCCTTAGTCTTGGACAGTTGTCACGCTCCTTCTCAGCTTAGCTTGAACAGCGAAGTCTGGAGCACTCTGTCTCACTATAAAGTTATCAAGCATAAACTGCTTTCTCTTCCCCCAGCACTGGGGTAAAATGCATTAATATAAACAGACATGAATTACAGATTACAGCACTGTACCTTCTCTGAATGTAGACAGTGTTATCACGGGGGCAACCGTTCCCACCATACCTAATTGATTCAAAAACCTGAAGATTATCTTTTCTCCGAGCTGAGCAATGCATCATGTACCTGATGGAAATAGTTCCTAATCTCAGTTTCAGCTAAAAAATTCTCATTGAACTAGAGACTAAAAATGTATTACAGCCAAAAGCAACAGTGTTACACTTGATTCACATTTGTTATATTAGTTTTAGAAAAAAGTCTTACATAAAATATGTATTTCCCTCTTAGTGCACATGTATTTTAGACTCTCATGGGGCTTAAGCGTTCTTAGATTTCGTAACAACATGCATGTAAAGAAATGTATCAGTCAGTTAAAACAGCCTTTTAAAAATGATGCCTTTAACTACTAATTGAAAAAGCAGCATACCCAAACCACAAAAAAAATTATGTCATGCCCTGCTGTCTGCTGAAGATGCATTCCCGAAAAGTACAATGGTTAGCAGTTTGTAATTTTTCCCAGTAAAATGAGCGTAAGGGGCACATGTGTGAATTTCTTAGTTTTCTATACTATGTAAATACACAGGGGCAGTACCTATGACATGGAGGATGGATCACGATGAGCATCAACTGGAGAAGATGCTGAAGTTCAGCAGCTGGCTTTTTGGAACAGGTTGGTATTCCAAAAGAACTCATCTGCTTCATCTACAAAACTGAACATTTGTAGAACATTTATTTCTTGCTAATCAATTAAAGTCAATCAACTCAATAAAAGGTCAAGGACAGAAAAAGATGGTAATGATGACAGTCATTGAAGCATGGTATTAAATGACTGATGAGGGAATTCCAAAAACTATAGATAGCAAAGTGGTATATTTGTATTTCATTATACTGTGTCAATAATTTAAGTAGTTTTTATCTAGATAGCTGTTGAAAACAAGAAAAGCTCTGATTGCTAACCTTTCTGTAAAATTATAATAAAAAATAATGTATTTCCGTTGGTTCTTAGAGAAAAACTGTGGTATTAATGAAAAATCTGTTTGCTGCTGAACAAAACTGGATTAATTCAAATGAGATACAGTAAACTTCATCTGGTGATTCTAATTCTCAGAAAACTGAGATTTTAACAGTGATCAGAACAAATTCCTCAGTATCTTGCAGACTCACACACTCAATTTTGAAAAATAAAAATGAAAAATGAAAAAATACTGTATTTCAACAGCAAGTTTAGGATCAATTTTCAATTCAGTTTCATTTTCTGATGCTGTAATAACAACAATTTCATTGTCTCATTAGTCTGTAACGAAGTGCAACAACATTAACGTTAAAAAGGCACATTTTTCTCTCTCCGAACTGGTATGTCATTCAACACAGTCAGCTCATCAGGTTAATTTTGCTGGCTGCTGTGCATCAGCAAGCCACTTGCCGCGCTCCAGACGAAAATTCCCCAGGAAAGCTTGTATCTCAGAATAGTATTTGAAGAAATAAGTCAGAACAGCCCACATGAAGCTCATTTTTGTATGGCAAACAGTTGGTTACTTCCCTTTTACTGCATTATGCTTTGGAGAAGTTCAGGAACAAATCACACCACATTATCACGCCAAAGAGGTTCATCATTATTACATGTAGGCAAGAAACAGCAGCAGATTACACAGACCTGTCACATGTAGATGTTTCCATTGGGTTTGTTTCTATACAGGCATGGTAACAGAATACAGAATCCAGCGTGGAGCACACTTCACCACGAAACACGTACAATGAGTCACAGAGAGAAAAGGAGTTGTTCACCGGCCAGTCAAGTACAAGAGAGAACACCGGGACTAGCAAAAAGATACTTGCTCATTTTGATTAGACAGTAATGGTCTGAAAAAGGAGGAAACTAAGTTTTCATTTCAGGAGAAGATTAAATCTTGAATTCCAGGAGTATTTTCAAGAAGAAATCGAGTATAAGGGTTAACACGCTGCACTCAGATTCAGGGCATCCCTTGGCTACAGCCCCACACGTTAACGTGTGAAAACGAGCTGTCGGGCAAGCGCCGAGGCAGAAACCCCCGACAACTACTGGATGAAACAGAAAGAAAGAGACCCTTTCCAGTTTAATCTTAGGCTTTCGTTTATCTGGATGAAATACATAGGTCTAATTCCTCATTCTCCTCCCACACAGTCACACACACATTTAGGTACTACCTGTTGTCAGCACTGGGGCTCATCGGACTCTGTGGAGAGCCAATTCAGTTTACTACACATGCAGAAATACAATACATTTTTGAGAAGACAGCTTATTCTAACACTTGTAAATTGGTACCATGCTAAATATGCAACAACTGACTCAAACGAAGTTTCACGCATCCTACAAATAATCTTTCAATGCCATAAGAATGTATACTTGAAATAATAAAGCAAGCACCTAAGAGCTGACTTACCCAGATGAGATCCAAGAGCCACTAGGATCCAGAAAGAAATGAGATAGGGTACGTGAACGTCGTATCGACTGAGAGCAAGTATGTTTAATCCACGTTTAATATCACTTCCATTACTTCTGTTTCATCCGTCTGGAAGTTTAACCTTGTCTTGGAATGCTTCCAACACCGTAACCTAAGTGCTGAAGGGAAGACACTTCCAGCTAGTTCCCCGGACCACACAAAGGTAAGGCCAACAGCGCAGATGACAGAGCTTAAACTTCCTTGACTTTGCTGTCAACAATTCTGCTACAGACGTCTTTGCCTTCATTTTGGACTTTTTTTCCCCAGTTACCCCTGTTCTGCCCAATAAAAAGCCTTTGCTCAATATGACTAAACTTTACTTCCAGTTATCTTGATCCCCTTTTTTAAAAAACAACCCAAACATTCTGCTTTTAAAAAATAGTTCTGACAACATTTAGAGCTATGGACTGTTTCTTTGGCTGAACTCTACTTGTTCTTTTCCTCTAAATTACTTGACACTGTAGCCCCAAGCTTTTGTTTCCTGATGCAGTGCTGGAAGTAAGAATTCTAACCCAGAGTTATCCTACTCTTTTTCTTACCTCTGTTTTTACCTCCTTTGAGAAAAGAGAAATGTCTTTTTTTACATGTTAATGTATCAGAGTGGGAGGGGTTTACTTACACCTATCAGTATATCTCATTACAGTATCTTATCTGCAAGTAGTTACGATTAAAATATTTCCTCTTATGCATAAACATTTTGACATAAATTAAGTGGGAAAGATAAATTAATAACCTATTATTGTTCATAATAATTTTAATGCCATAACATTTCAGAGAGTGATAAATTAGAAACATGCTACAGAATCTGTCCGCATTATACAGTATTAAATTTTGCATTCTATTAGAAATGTAAAAGTAAATGAGAATTATTCAATATACCCTATTCCCAGATCTATCCAATCACATTATGGGTTCTCCTTCCTTATCTTCTAACATTAATAATTATTTACTATGCTGGTAAAGCTAGGAGTCACCCATGGAAGTATAACATTAAGGTTGCATTTTGTCCCAGAACACCACTCAACAGGGACCCTAGTGAAGAACTGTGAGTCAAAAAGAGACTTTTCACATCACGACACGGGAAATGTGACGGGACCGCACATATCCACACGCTACTCCATCTATTTGTTTGCAAAATAGTGTACTGAGAACGCAGTCCTTGTCCCAAGCAACTGAATCCAGGACAAAGATTTACGTGGCTAAGGTACTGTACTAAAACGATCTTGTCACCTGCCTTTGCACAGCCACAGTGGTCTAGAAAAAAACCAACAGCCTCGGACTGAACTCACATAAGACACACTCAGGAGATCTAAAGGCTTACCGCTGGTGAATGGCTGCCTTGCTCCTGCTGTACACTCAATGGTAGCTCCGTTACCCCGGCTCTAGGTGGGTAGGCAGCCTTGGGCTACATTACTAAGTTGAATCAATCACAGAAAGGTCCAGCAAAACAATAAAGCTGGTACAAAGGAGCGGGTGGAACTGTGTAACTGGAAGCAGAGCAAGGACACCCCCTTTCCAGAAGCTGCAGTTACTAGACTGGCTCAGCTGTTTCTTTAAAGTTCACCATAATGGATTGATCTGAATTTAAAAAACAGATTTTTTTTTTTCTCCATACTTACTTTGAAAATACATTAATGAAGCAGTCACTGACATTTATAGAAATGAGTAAACAATAAATGCAATTCCTTCCCCTCTGGGATCTTCAGTTCTATGCCTATCAAGAAGACTTTTATCAATTAGGTTTTTTTTTCCTGTCCTTTGGAATATTTAGTAGGAGCTCATTTTACATAGGCAAATCAGTCACCAGCTGGTAAGCAGTACTGCTCTCCTATTAAATTTAATGGATCATTTAGCAAAGCAGAGGTTTTTGGAATGTGTAACAAGAAAAAAAACCACGCTTAATTGCATGAGGTGCAGAACTACTCTGGGAGTGAGGAATATGAAAGCAAGTAACGCTCCACTCTGCACCAGTCTTCCAAACCTCAGAAATTCTTTCTAAAATCTGTCAGAACAGTGCAGGCATATGCTTATAGTCCTCTCTGACCATTTCTGCATAGGGAAAAGAGGAAGCGGATAATCCTAAGGAGTAGAATTGGCTCAGAAAAAGATTTAGCTAGTGCCACAGCTTGTGCAAATGAGAAGGAAGAATCGTATGATCAGGAACGGGGACAGAGAGGAGAGTTTCGGTAGCGGTGAGCTACTGGATGAACTCATCATGTCTCTTGGAAGCATACAAGTTTCAGTGTCAAGCTTTACATCAGTTCATGGATTTATCTGACCCAGAACTAAAAACCTACTAGCTGCTATACTTAAGAACAAAGTCTATTCGGATGGTTGCAAAACTTGTAAACTTTTTGCTGTCTTGAAGTTAGAAAGTCCAAACCAGCCCAATTAATTTCCTTAAACAAATTTACACACTGTGAACTGAATCTGTCATGAAAGAAACTGCAATGTCTTACAACATAATCTGCATCCTTCTCAGAAGAACTGAATATATTAGTGAATACAAGTATGTTTAGATTGCTTAAAAATCAGGTTGAAGATGACATATTTTGACAGCAGTACAAGAATTAATGGGAGCATTACTTTGAAAGCACATGTTACTCTGGCTTCTCTGAAATTATAAGGACCAAACCTGTTGTGATGGGTCGCGGTGAAACAACTTTGATTAAATGAAAGATGCTAACACATAATCAAATATTGATTTAAGAATAATTCTCAAACTACTTACAGGTATTACATTGGCAAAAAAGCTATACGTCCTAGATTACCAATCATCTGAGCCACACATGGCTAACAAACATTTCAAAGCAGGTCCTTTACTGGAGCTTCTTCAAATAAGCAGTTATGACAGGGAATGCCAAGTAGGGACAGGGAATGCTAAGGAACAGAAAATGCTAAGTAGTCCAACCCCCTGGCTACAGGAGAAGTACAATCAGCAGAATTTCATGAAACTGGTGTCAGGGATTCCCCTGGGAGTCAGCTGCATGCCCAGCTGAGCTCTATTGTGCAGTGATGCAGTGGGATCTCTGAAAAATCCCTACCCTCTTCTGGAAACGAGTTACTTCCAGAGCTTCTAGATTCACTTGTTCCAAGTGCATGACAAGAATGTTGCAGTTCTCTGCTATGCAAACATCTGCTGTAAGTCCCTAAGGTTAGGAAGCTGGTCCACCTTTATAGCAAATTTACAGGTTTCATAAATGAACACTTAGCCTGAGATCTACTGGGGTCATTACAGGGGCTCTATTATTTGGCTTCAGGGAACCAGCAATCTGGAGCAACAGCTTAAAAAAAAAACAAACAGAAAAGCAGAAGTGACAGTTACTAGGTGTGCCAAAGAAAGCTTAATGGTAAGTTCCTGAACAAAGAAAAGGTCAGCCTTCTAACTGTGAATGAAAAACAGGGGAAAATATGGGAATTTTATCATAGAGATAAGCTGGAATTACACAAATAATAGTGATCCAACGTACAAAGAGTTATTACAAACAAAATCCTATGTCATCCACGTACCTGTAATGAGATTAAAGGTAAACCAACTCCCAACAGTTCCAGTATACAAAAGGGATGATATGTTAGCTGCCACTATCTGAAGAAGAGACTGTAAGAAGCAGATTAGTAATGAATATTAATGTAACTGATTTACTAATTTTTCATGCTTCATCAGAAGTCAAACACATTTTACATTAATTACATTAGTTTACTAAAAGTTATCATCAGTGATGAGTACCAATTAGTTACAGCTATCAGATATTTATTGAATGGCTCTTTTGTTAAACTGAGTAGTAATTCATGCAACAAAACAAATCATTCCTGGATTACCATTGTGAAAATTTGGAACATACCAGTGATCCTAATATTTCAGAGCAATTAACCCCTGCTTCTCCTTGAAGTAATCAAATTCATAAGTTGTGTTGAAATACATTATTCCACCTGGCTGGTTTTTGGTTTTTTCTTCATGTCGGAAAATAAACTTGCTGTTGGAAACGCATGATCAAGAAAACTGTAAGAGTAAAATAATTCTCCCAGCAGTAGTAAGGACAATGATTCAAAGATAAGAAGCATTGATCTGCGTAGGCTGACACAATCATTTTGCCCACATACTAAGCTAATTTACATGACATGATAGCTGCGTAGCATCAGTTAAGGCAGTGCTGGCAGGCAAGGTGTATTAACACCCTTACTAATGATGTTAACACTGAGCTTACTATGGTGTCCAGTTGGCTTGGAGTGTGAGCATAAGACTGAGTAGACATTAGAAAAAACATCATTCTCACATGGAAGATGAGACAGTCACTAGTCACAAATTACTAGATCTGTGTTTGCTGGTAAGTAGGTGCAAGCAGTCAGTTCTGCAGAGTAGGATGGTAAAACTGGCATGAAGAAACAGAAAACAAGTTGCTCCACATAAAGCATTTTAGCTGAACTCCATGCAGAGATTTTTAAGTGCCTTGGCAGACACCTATGACAAGCATTTATCGGTATTCCCATTTGGTTTCACACATGCTTCCCTGATTGCTGCATACTGCAGGATACCTGTAAAGCCTTACCACTGAGAATGAAGAAATGAAAGAATAGATGTGACACTACTTCTTAAATTTCACGGTTTTTCAAAAGAACAATTGTGGTCATCAAGCCCAGATTCCTAACATTGCAACAGATAATCCTTGCCACAAGGAGCACACAATCCAAGCATTTTTATGGTAACCGGTTCTAGGGTGGCACTTGTTTCTAATAAGCTATTTCATAATTTCAGTAATAAGTATTTCTCCTTCCCTTCCTATCTTAAAACAATATGGTACAAAATGTCTTATGACCTGCTTTAGTTTGTTATGAATAGCCTTAATCAGCCTACAGTTTCCATCAAATCACTTGAAAAAGGGAGTCAAAACTGTGGTATGCTGCTGATTTGGATGACCAACTCCTTTGGGCTTTTATCTAGTAGAAATATTTAGAAAAAAAATGTGTTACAATACTCCAGTTATCTCACCACTTTCTATTTACTCTTCACTCTTGATAATATATTCATTTTTTGTACTCTTCACTCTTGATAATATATTCATTTCTTTAATCAATTCTGACTTCATATTAATCATATTCACTAAGGCATACAGACTTTTATTAGCAGTTATCAAAGCAAACTATTATCTTTGGCAGGCAATTGAAATTGCCACTCAAGAGAGAAAAAAACACTAAGGAAAGATAAGGGCTTTATAGCTGTATATAGATATACACATATATACATATAAATTATATGTATATATACAAATACTACACCTGAAGTCAGAATTTAATGGAAATCAGTGGCATGTAATTTATTGTATGATTTCAGTAATGAAAGTCAGTTTTTTTAAGAGATTTTAGAGGAATTAGGCACATGAAACTCAGAAATTAGAAAGAATTGTAGCACTTACCTTCCCTAGACTCTTTAGAAAATCCTGTCCCCAGATCAGCACAAGTGCTTACCTTAATATGACAGTGAAAACTTGAATTGTTTTACACCTTTCAGTGTTCGGCTCCAGACCCTAGGGTACACTCTGATTCACTGCTGGTAAATGCCACCTGCAAAATGTGCAGAAATGGCCTTGGCAAGATCGCACTTTGAGGATAGTCTTATTTTAAGGAGCAAATTGATTTTTTAAAAGCTATATAGCGTCTGGTTAACTGGTGGAAGAAAACAGCTGAGTAACTAACGTACGCAATCACTGGAAACTAATCCCTACATATGAAGCTTCTCAGTGACCGAAACCTGATAGAGTAGTCCTAACATTACTCACTCCTGACCACTATTACTCAGGGCTCAACCAGAACTTCAAACCCGCAGCAACTTCCAATTTTCTGTCATCTCCAAAATGAAGAGAAGAGAGAAACAAAAGAAAAAAACCCCACCTTTATTTTTGACTAATTGTTCACCACAATGGAGAATACACATCTGAAATGAGAATTAGTCCCCAACATTCCAGATTTTTTTTCTCTGTAGACACAACACAGTAGGCTATAAACTTGGCTTTGCAACCAAAAGATTTTAGAATTCTGAAACTTCATGAGGTTCACATGGGCCCACTGCTCAAGCCTGTCAGGTCCCTCAGGATGGCATCCCTTCCCTCCTGCGCAGCAACGGCACTGCTCGGCTTGGTATCACCTGCAGACCTGGTGAGGGGGCACTCAATCCCACTGTATATAGAGATGGAGCCAGACTCTTCTCAGTGGTATCCAGTGGATGGACAAAAGACAATGGGCACAAACTGAAATACAAGAAATAGCATTTAAACGTAAGAAAAAAAAATATTTTTATGGTGAGGGTGGTCAAACACTGGAACAGGTTGCATAGAGAGGTTGCAGAGTCTCCATCCTTGGAGATGCACAGAAAAGGGCCAGACAATGTATTAAGCAACCAGCTTTAGCTGACGCTGCTTTGAGCCAGGGGCACTGGACAGATGATCTCTAGAGATCCCTTCCATGACTTCAAAAAACACCCTCACACAGAGCAAGAACTGGCCTCCTAGTCCGGTATAGAGAATCTCAGACCTCAGGAACAGGGGCAAGAATGAATTCCATTCGCTTACACAACCCTTAAAGCTCCTACATTTTGTATGATAATTTTATGATCATGTAGTGTCAGATATTTTTAGGTGTCCTTAATCCTCCTGCCTTTATTTTTCCAACCCATACTCATAAATGTTTCCTGGAACGTGAACTGACTGATCAAAAAAATATTTTCATGACCTTGAAACTGAGGTAACATATTTGTAGCTATTTTAATGCCAATATCTTCAAGCCACAGATTTTTTTTTTTAAACATTTTATGGACTTTTTTTAACCTTATCTAATATCTTCCAGTTCTCCCTTTTTCATCTGGCCAATAAATCCTGGTTTAGCATCTTCATTTTTTCCCCTAAATTACACTCTTAAAGAAAAATGTAGTCATTTATCCTGAACACAGTGTATCTTCTAGCTTTACTATCGTTCCATGCAGGAACTGCTTTCCTATAGGCCTTCCACAGAAGTTCTTGGGTGCACATTTTTCAAAGGCAAAAACAGCAGGTAAGGAATCAATCATCAAGAAAAATTATCATCCATTAGGTCCCAATTCCCAGTGATGCCTTTGGAAATTCCTTTGCATACACTTGCATGAGAACTGCAGATGAACATCAAGAGCTATAAATACCTCAAAAGTAACACCTGTACTGACACTACATTGCATATTGGTGAACCTTAAACAGTTTACTTCTTACCAGCATAGCCAAAAGGTCACTCTGAATACGCATCTGGCAAGCAGTTAACTTAGCTACTGCTACACATGTGTTTGAAAAACAAGGTCCTATAAGTCAGAATAGTACCACTGAAATCCATGGAGATAAGCTGGCAAAAAATGGTGTCAACCTCACTATAAGAAAATTAACATACCCTTTCAACAATTTTTTTCATGGTCAGATGAATCCAAACGAGATCCCAGAGAACTCAGCAATGCCACTGAATTTTGTGCTGACACCTAATGGATAGAATGGATATTTAGATAAATCTGCTCTGCTTGGGAGTCAACACAGCCTCTGTAAAGGTACATCTGGCTTTACAAATCTCCTGCAGGTCTCTGAAGGGGTGAAAAACACATAGGGAGGGATTCTAACCCCTTCCCAACAACTTTTAAGGGAGCTAAGCAATCATGAGATAAGAGGGAAAGTCCTTGCATGGAAGAATAACAACTTAAATATTAGGAAACAGCATATAAGACTGAAATAATCAGTGCTCCCAGTGGAGGAAGTTCATCAGTAAAGTCCTGCAGAATTCTGTGATGGGACCTATCCCATCTGTATTCATGGAAGAGGAGGTGGTGAGCAATAAGGTGAGAAGGTCTGCTTGATACTGCAAAGCAATCAGAGTTTTTACATAAGAGGGTAAACTGTGAAGACCTACAGAAGGACCTTAGGATACCGAGTGACTGGGCAATAAAATGGCAGACAAAATTCAGTGCAGGCAAGTGTAAAGTCATGCATGTGGAAAAAAATAGTCCTATCACCACTAGTTTATTATCACTACTCAGAACTGAGGTCTTGAGGACATGATATATATTTTCTCAGAACTATGATCTCAATATGCAGTCAAAAAAGCAAATCAAATGGTAGGAATTCTCAGGAAAATGAACAGAGAACAAAACCAAGACCATTATTACACCACTTTACAAGCTTACGGTTCACCCATACTTCAAAATTTATGTGCAGTTCTGCCTCTCTCATCTCAAAAAGAAAACAATTTAAATGCAGAAGTTTCCAAGAAAAGCAACTAGGATGATAAAAGTTATAGAACACCTCCTGTTCAAGGAACGACTAGGTGGGCTAGGTAGTACTCTTCAGTCTGTAAAAGAAATAATTTAGAGTGGATATACTACTCAAGAAGATTATTCTTCCGAAGAATAAGAACTAACTGTTAACTTTCTCTTCCAATACATAAATCTTGGGTTCCATGAAACTAAACAAGTAGTATCCAGGTTCAAAGCCAACAGAAGAAGTGATTTTTTGCACAAAAAATAGTAATTTTGTGTTTCTGTGAATACTTCAGAGAAGTGTTATCATATGGAGGCAGCCATTTATGACCACTGCTTTTTTTCTGTCAGAAAGATGGGTAAGGGTACAGAGACAGTACATTCCATAGACACATACATAAAGCAAACGTAGAGGTTTCACACTCAGGAAATAAGTATTTAATGTCTGGCTCAAATACTGCTTCTTGCATTTCCTCTTCTACTCCTCAAAAGAAGAATGCAGAAAATCTACTGCAAGACCATCTTTGTCAGGAGGCAGCTGCAACCTGTTTGGAGACAAGACACTTGGTTAGATGGACTCTTAGCCTCAAGCAGGACAGCCATTCCTAGTGTCAGAGGGTAAAAGATAGGGAAGACCTAGCACGGCATTAGTTTATTGGGCAGAGGAGCATAACTAGGACAACTGTTGTCCCACATGAACTTGCAGCAGTGCCCATGAAAATGCATGTACCCAGCTGCAGGTAGGATCCCAAGACAGAGTAAGAGACAGAGATTAATTTTTAATGGCTGTGCGTCATTACTGATAGCTGAGCAAAACATTAAGTAGATGGAGAGGAAATCAGCACTTCAGAAACAGGAGTTGTCCTGAGCAGGGGGACAAGTGAGCGCAACTAACAGTCAGTTGTCAAGTAGCTAAGGTAACCGACACTAGAATCAGATGTTCAGATGGTAAAAATTCTGGTACCAAGTACTGTGCTTAAGTCTCTACACTGACAATATAATGAATCTGTTCCTTTTCACCTTAATTTGTTTCAAGTAGGTAATATGTTGCCTGCAATTAAAATCTCTGAGAGAAACTGCCTATACTGCTCTGAAAATCTAGCATTTAGCACATTGTTCAGAACTGTGTATGGCTGCAAAATCACATTTCTATTACGAAAAAAAAAATCCCACTGCACTGAAAAGCACTACAATGTCTGTTTTAACATAATGACTTCTCTTTGGCTTGTATGCATTTGTTGGAGAAATCCTGCTAAAGGTAATATAAACAGACCCTGACACTATTATCTTAAAACTACCTTTCAAGAGAAACTTTTGAAAATTGGCAGAACATCAAAATACTTTTTCCTGTGCTTCCTTCCCATAATAACAAAGCATTAATTCACTCCCTTTCTTAAAAAAAAATCTGCATTATTTGTACAACTATGGCTACTGCAAAAAACCACTGAACAGAACATGGATGAAACCCATTAACCCTTCAGTGTATGAGCAGAATGCAATTTACACACAGATGTGGGGGATTCATTTTTCTGAGTCACTCTAGCCAGGAAAAAAAAGAACTCTGTATAAAACCACCTCCTCTTCTTGTGAATCTTGGTTCTTCTATCAGTGACTTTCAACATCTACTTAAAATCCAATTTTGACTGTGTTTTGTTGCAGGGACTTGTTAGCAGTTTTATATGGAGTGGGGATTTCTTTGTTTTTAATAGGAATGTAAAGGATTTGGATGTCAAAAAGATTTGGAGAAAGTAACATTTCATTTTCCCCTGGTTAATGTCCAGTCAACGCACTCTGGAAGCTAATTAGATTATTTTAATCTTGTGAGAATAACTTTTATTTTATCAAACTTGTATTTCAAATTTCTGTAATGGTAGACAGTTTACTTTTCTAGCTATGTCTAAACAACATTAATTTTTAAAAGATTAACGATCTGAAGATTTCTTAGTCTTCATATCCATTACTATGATGAATGATAAAAACATTAAACATGAAAAAGAATTATCTGATTAACCTTTCCACTCCTTAAAAGTAGTTCAGATGGGCTACATTACATTATCAAGCACTGCTGACAATCGGGAGAAGATCTGTAGAGGAAAATATTTGGTGCTGACTCCCACTCCAATATGCTTGGCATATTAATTTATAGCCATTACTTTATAGAACCTTCTCCTCCCGTTCCTGACAAAAATCATATGGTTAGAATAAAATGGGAACAAAACAGGCCTACATTTAAGGTGAATGGACAATATACCTAGTTAAATACACTCTCTCCATTCCACCCACTTTTAATTAATAGTTACAGAATTTGATTTGAGATTAGCATTAGACCAAAAGCTGCAAAAAACTTTGACAGACCTCCACCAAAAGCCCCCAACACGGCTTATTTAGGATAGGTAGGTAGTTGTCTAAAACTGTAGGCCAATCTCTGAAAGCTTTTCTTGGCCAACTAAAGATCACTTCATCAGTGGTTATTTATTAGTATGTAGTATATGAATGATGGACTCGTTAGAATGTATTTCTTGGCAAACTCCTCGGTGTACCTACTTAAACAGCATACCTTCCTGCAGACATCTGAATCCCAAAACATTCTGTCCTCCGCTAAACATGTGTCACTTAACTATGACTGAAAACAACTAGAAGTTTTATATAGTGTAGAATCATAGAATCACAGATTCACAGAACCATAGAATGACTTGGGTTGAATCGAACCTTCAAAGTTCATCTAGTCCAACCCCCCCGACATGGGCAGGGACATCTTTCACTAGACCAGGTTGCTCAAAGCTCCATCCAACCTGGCTTTGAACACTTCCAATGACGGGACATCCACAGCTTCTCTGGGCAACCTGTTCCAGCATCTCACCACCCTCACCGTAAAGAATTTCTTCCTTATGTCCAATCTAAATCTACCCTCTTTCAGTTTAAAACCATTGCCCCTTGTCCTGTCACTACAGACCTTGGTAAAAAGTCTCTGCCTTTCTTACAAGCCCCCTTTAAGTACTGAAAGGCAGCAATAAGGTCTCCCCAGAGCCTTCTCTTCTCCAACTCTCCAACCCCAACTCTCTCAGCCTGTCCTCATAGGAGAGGTGTTCCATCCCTCTGATCATCTTCATGGCCCCCCTCTGGACCCACTCCAACAGGTCCACGTCTCTCCTGCGCCGAGGACCCCAGATCTGGACGCAGTACCGCCGGTGGGCTCTCCCCCGATCGGAGCAGAATCCCCTCCCTCGACCTGCTGCCCACGCTGCTTCTGACGCGGCCCAGGGTACAGACAGCTACGGTGCTTGTGCAGAGTTTACGAAATTTACTACAATATTCAAAAAATGAAGGATGACATTTTATCATATTTTAAAAAACGAAGGATGACAGTTCATCACATTAATCATCTCTTCTGAACTGCTAAACAACGCAGGGCCAAGGAGAGAGCTAAAGTCCACCACACTTCCTCGTACAGTTTTCAAGGGTACCAACTTGCCCCCCCCACATAAGGCCAGAGCACAGTTCAAGGGATAGTATACACCAGGGACCGCTCCCAACAGCCGCTCTAGAGAAGACTCTGTTCAGTTTTGCTCCCTTCTACACTATATAGCCATCAACAGGCCTTCATGACACAACCTAAGCACAAAACACATCCTCTTTGTCCCAATTCATGAAAGCACCACTCTGAAATAATACAAAGACTGTGTTCCAGCCTATCGTGTACTTTGAACAAAAAACAGACAAAAAAATTACTACGTTGTCTTAGAGCTACCAGGGCATGACATGTGGTCAGAGGTACTGTGGATATGAACATTTTATGCTGCTAGGAGTAGAAAGTAGAGCCTCTGGCTGTACTTACTTAGTAACACAGACATAACCAAAGAAACAACCTGGGTCCTCCAGCCCAGCTCTCCATCGTCACAGGTCTCTGTGAAAGCACTGCCCAGTCCAGAAAAGTCCACAGAACATCTACTCCATACACATGAAAACACAGAATACTACCCAGTACTCTATAACAAATGTAAGACCTATAGATAAATACCAAAGCAAGAACTATAATGTTCCAGAGGAATGGAGCAGGAAGATTGAGACAATGTATTTGCAATTTACTTAAGATATATATTACATTACATTAGAGTCCTGAATAATCCTAGGAAATTGGTACATTCCATGTTACAGACAAGCTAAAAACAACTGCCAGTCCTTGCCAATTTACCCATTGCACTCATTATGAGACTGACACACCTGCCTTGACAGGTAAAAAATAGGAGAAAGCTATGTAAACTGTTCCATGCTTTTTTTTTCATTAATTCTGTTGTCTGGGAAGTGTTCTTGTCATCTTAGACTCTTATTGGTGCTGTTCAATTTCTTAAGCATTGCATGCTTATGGCTTATTTGGACATTAGACTTTCTAAGGTCCAAATCTTACCATTACTGCAATAAGTTGAAATTTATTCTACAAGTTATCCTATTGAAGCCAGTTATTTCATAAGAAACAAGAAGAAATCATTCCTGGACCAAGCAAAAAAGATTGGTTACTCTGAAGGTGATAATGGGAAAAAAGTCTGACCTCAGTTTTGGAAGTTATTTTAAAGGAGGTTCCATTTATCTGGCCCTGCTGCTTTTCAAATTTGACTTTTGAGCTTTTTTCTTGTACCCTAAAAAACGTAAATGAAATCACTGAATGTTAATTTCAAACTAACCAATATGACTTTAATAGATTGATGAGTTATATTAGGTTAGCAGTAAAATATTACTCCATTTCCAAAAACTAGTCAAGAATTGAAAAATAGCTTATACGAATGATCAGCCGTATATTATAATGGTGACAAAAATCAGGCCCTAAACAGGTAACATAGAGAATGGCAGGTTAACAGTCTAACGTAGGTCAAATAAAAAAGGTAAGATGCTCGAGCTACAAAACTCCTTATAATATAAGGAACAAAATATCTCCCAATAAGCAGAAAGAACAGTAGGAAACTGAGATAGGATGTGAGGAAATGTCATAAAGCTGTGTCAGGGGAAGTTCAGATCGGGTATTAGAAAAAAGTTCGTCATTGAGAGAGCGGTCAAACACTGGAACAGGCTCCCCAGCGAAGTGGTCATAGCCCCAAGCCTGTCAGAGGTCAAGGAGCGTTTGGACAATGCTCTTAGACCTATGGTTTAATTTTCAGGTTGCCCTGTGTGGAGTCAGGAGTTGGACTCGATGATCCTCGTGGGTCCCTTCCAACTCAGCATATTCTATGATTCTGTGTTTTTTGATTCAGAGTACGGGTATTTTAAGTGACAAAGGTATAATCTAAATAAAGGTGCTATTTAATGGATACGAATTAAGAGAAGGAAGCACAAAAGTTCAGATGTTAAACACAATGATGGATATGAATGTTGCAACTACTTTGCCTTTTGATTCTCTTTTCTTTCTTCTTGCTGACATCCCTTATTCCATAAGCAGCCAAAGACATGCTATATAACCTATACTTCAAGAATACTGTAGTAATAACACATCTGCACACAAACATAATTATATATGTCCCGATCATCTGTCCCCCTTCATAGCACCTGCGCAGATTTTACACTTATCAGTTCTTAAGCTAGTACCAATACAAAGTTGTGTTCATATTACCTAGCCCCAATGGTATAGATTTGTAATGACCTTACTTTTGCAGACCTTAATGTGAGAAGATCAGATCCTGTTTAAGAGTTTCTTTTTTTTTCCTGTTTATTCTAAGAAATCCACCACTATTCAGAATCAGGCTTTTTACCTGTTCTTTATCAAGAGGCTATGACTCTGAATCATTATTTAGTCATTAATCCAACTCCCATTAAACGAACAGAAAGACTCCCTATTGATACCGAAAGGAAATGCATCCCATTCATAGTCAATATAATGCAAGTATTTTGGGAAGACAAACAGAAATAAAACCAGCTAGACCATCAACGCTCAAGAGAGTTTGTCGTTATATCAGTTTTTGAAAAGGCAGGCAGTACAGACAGTTAAAAAACAAGACGTTTTCACAGCTAAAGATGATGGTCATGCATTCCCTTTCTTTAGTAGAGCAACACGGTCACAATTTAGAGGACTTTAAGGACCACTTTGTTAAACCCGAGTATAAGCTTGCTGTGTTGAACTGACACTTGGTAAAAACCGATGGGCTGCATTCACAGCCTGTAAACACACTACAGCTTAAAATCTTCCTATGCCGGTTAAAAGAATTAAGGAAGTCCAGCAAGTTAAATGTACATTATTTTCTATGCACTTTTTTTTGGAATGCAATTACTTTTTCATCACCAGTGAATAAGATATTTCAGGTTAATAGTTTACAACGGGTGGCAAACGCGTTCGCCTAGCAACGTTGCGCCTGCAGTGATGAGAGGAAATGGCCTCAAGTTGCGTCAAGGGAGGTTTCGGTTGGATATTAGGAGAAATTTCTTTACTGAGAGGGTTGTCAGACATCGCAACAGGCTGCCCAGGGAAGCGGTTGAGCCACCGTCCCTGGAGGCGTTCAAAGAGCGCGCAGACGGGGTACTCCAGGGCATGGTTTAGCGGGCGCGGGCGATGGCTGGAGTCGGCGATCTTGAGGGTCTTTTCCAACCTAAATGATTCTACGCATCCGACGAGAGGAAGCCAACTGCGAAAACCCCGCGCGGGCTGGCAGACGGCAACAGTCCGTAGGCACCGACGGCATTTTCGCAGACCCGCGGCAGGGCCTGGGCTGGCAGGGACCCTCAGAGTCCCCCCCCCCCCGGGCAGGGACCCTCAGAGTCCCCCCCCCCGCCGCGGGCAGGGACCCCTCCAGCAGCGCAGGCCGTCACCGCTCCCGCTTGGCGCCCAGAGGCACCAGCAGGCGGCCGAGGCCTTCCTCCGGGTCTCTGCCCTTCCGTTGTCGCTCCCGCAACGCAACGGCCGCGGCCCCTTCGCCCTCCCCGACGGCCGGAGCCCGCCCGCCCGGGTCCCGGGTAGGGCTGACTGCTGCCGCCGCCTACCTGAGGCGTCGCCGCGGGGTGACGGCAGAGCTAAAGCAGTTAATTGCTCTGCTTCCCCAAAGCAACTGAAAGGACTTGGAGTACTCTGGAGAATCTGGCATTTAT